>PVIU01007172.1:0-94288 GCA_004026605.1 Ondatra zibethicus | reverse complement strand
CGGCTCCGTGGGACAAAGGAGGCCCCCTAGCAGGGGACTCGTCCTTCCTCCAAGGCCTCAGCCCAGGTGGGCCGAGCTCGGGTGCAGCCGGGACCACGCAGATGAGAAGGGATGCCCGGGGGCGAGCAGGGTTGGGATAAGCAGCAAAGCCAACAGAGGGGAGCCCCAAGTGGCCAGAAGGTCCCGGGGACGGGCTGGGACCCACTCACCACGGTCCAGATGAATCCGCGGAAGCTGGTTGGGCGAGGCTCCCGGTCCCAAAGGCAGGCCTACTGAGGGTTGCCCGCTCCTCTCTGCTCGGCTCCGTGGGACAAAGGAGGCCCCCTAGCAGGGGACTCGCCCTTCCCCCAAGGCCTCAGCCCGGGTGGGCCGAGCTCAGGTGCAGCAGGGACAGGGTCCAGATGAATCTGCGGAAGCTGGTTGGGCGAGGCTCCCGGACCCAAAGGCAGGCCTACTGAGGGTTGCCCGCTCCTCTCTGCTCGGCTCCGTGGGACAAAGGAGGCCCCCTAGCAGGGGACTCGTCCTTCCCCCAAGGCCTCAGCCAGGGTGGGCCGAGCTCAGGTGCAGCCGGGACAGGGTCCAGATGAATCCGCAGAAGCTGGGGAAGCTGGTTGGGCGAGGTTCCCGGTCCCAAAGGCAGGCCTACTGAGGGTTGCCCGCTCCTCTCTGCTCGGCTCCGTGGGACAAAGGAGGCCCCCTAGCAGGGGACTCGTCCTTCCCCCAACGGTTGGCACCTTTTTTTAAGTGGCTCTCAGGAATCAAACTCAGATCTTCACGCTTGTGTGACAAGCCTTTACTGACTAGGCCCTTGCTCCAACCCATATTGTATATGTACTATCAGACTTTTAATTTTTTGATAATTTGATAGAGATAACATGTACCTCATTATGGTCTTCGGTTTTATGTTTGTTTTTATTTCATTGGCATTTTACTAATGAAAACAACATTTTTTCCACATATTTACTAGCTTGTAAGAACTCTGTCCTATGAATTGCCTCATCTTTACCTTTGAAGAGATTTTAGAAACTTGTTTTGTATTGATCTCTACAGTTTTTCATAGGAGCACAGTATTTGCCTCTAGTCAGTCAAATGAAGAAGATGGCTCACCTGGGGCTTCATTGTCCTCGACACTCTGTTCTGCTTCTAATCTTCCCCCTACCCTTGACTATTGTCCCCAACTACTCGCCATCCTTGCTGTCGCTCACAAGGCCTGGCTTTACCAAAGTCCACCGGAAATCCATGGCTTGTTTTGTTCTTTGGCACAAAACCTGCAGTACCAGTAACTTCCACGGGTGACACTCTGGCTTATGGTATAGGAGTTTGGAGGCACAGGCTTTGTAATTAGGTCAATTTTCACCTGTTTCATTTTTGTGATGACATTGAGTTCCTTGCTTTATAATTAACAAAGAGGAATCACCTACTAGGCTAAGAGCAAAGTTGAAAGCATTATACAAGATACATGTGATTTGCATCATGAACAATCTTGAGGGAAGCAATCACAGTTTACCCTTCCTCTAGCTCCTTTTTAAATATGCATTAGCCTTGGTAAATGCTAGCCTTCCCCCATTCAATCTGCTGTCCAAAGTGCCTGTGTAAGGCCACCATCAGCAGTAGCTCCTCTGCTTGCAGGGTCACCAGGACTCACAGGAAGATGGCATCAACATTGGGAATTACTAGCTTACTGTAATTATCTTAGCACTTCTCTCCATTCCTGTCTTTATCACCTGTACAGAGAGGCCTCTGTCACGAAACCCAGACTGCCCAGGAAACGACTGACCCCCCGCCCCAGCCTCCCCTTTGCCAACCTTCCAGTTGCCTCCCAACTTTGCAGTCTCTCGCTCCTGGAGCTCCAGCAGCAAATTGAACTTGTTCATCACTGCTTAGGGCAATTTGTTTGGGAATCCCTGTTCTAGACCATAGGCTCTTATCAACACAATTGTCCACCTGACCCAGAAGCAGTCCTGCAGGATGCTAAGGACTTAGAGACAGTCCAGGGAACAGGGATCACTACCTTACCATTGCTGCATTGTGTCTCAGGCTCCTTTGTCATTTCCTGGGGCTCTTCACGAATGCTAGGGGTTTCATACTATGTAGATGTTTTTTAAAAATGCCCTCAGGATATTATCCAGGCTTACAAAGGAAGGAAATTCCTAACCACGCTACAGAGTAGATGAACCTTGGGAGCATACGGAGTGAAAGCAGCTAGAAAGACAGATGCTGCATGATTTCACTTCCACGAGGCCCTTGGCATCTCCATAGAGACGGTTGTGGAGTGATGGTCACCAGAGGCTGCAGAGGGAGAAGGGAAGAGTTGTCTAATGGGCACAGTTTCTGTTTTATAATGTGAAGAGGTTCTTGAGATTTGAGGATGGCCGCACAGCAATGTGAATGTAGCTAATGCCTCTGAACTGTTCCATTAAAAGAGGTTACGATGATAAGTTTTTATGTTATATATATTTTGCCACATGTTTTTATACTCCATTTCTTTTGTAGATGCCAGGCAGTGCTCCAGGTCCCCGAGACATTTTCACCCGTCGTTTCATCCCTATAGGATTCCCACATGATTATTTCACTCCTTCACCGTGAACTTGTGAGCTATGCATTTTAAACCCAATGACTAGGTAAGGCACAGCAACATCACAGATCTTGACCGCAGCAAACTGGCAATATACTAGGGAGGGCTTGGGTCTTCAATGCCAGGTGAGTTGTGTGTCCATGATTGTCATCTGCACTTATTCATCAACTTGGGGATCCAGAATCACTCCTGTAAGGCTCATATGCAGAGCCAATGCTCCAGAAGTCTCTATAAGAACAAAACAGAGCCTCAAAAATGTGGGTGTGGGGTATATGGGGCATACATGCCTCTCTCTCTCTGTGTGTGTGTGTGTGTATGTGTGTGTGTGTGTGTGTGTGTGTGTGTGTGTGTGTGTGTGTGTGTGTGTGTGTGGAGAGAGAGAGAGAGAGAGAGAGAGAGAGAGAGAGAGAGAATATTGCTAGAAGAAAAAACATACCACTTCTTGTTGTGAAGGGGGGGAAACCTATAAGCTATCAAGCAACATATAGTAGTTTATGCCTTAAACTCTGTTGATGGGAATGTAAATTAGTACAGCCACTATGGAAAACAGCAGGGAGATTCCCCCAAAACCAAAAATAGAATTGCCCATGATCTAGCAATGCAATATCTGGGTATATATATATTCAAAGGAAATGAAATTGGGATCCAATTGTGGTGTCTGTTCATTGCAATACTATTCATAATAGATAAGATATGAAATCAATCCAAATGTCCATCAAGGGATGAATAATAAGCCAAACCATGGTACAGGAAATTCACACAATTCACCCTTTAAAATAGAAGGAAATCCTGTCATTTGTGAAAACGTGGCTAAAACGCTAAGACATTATGCTAAATAAAATAAGCCAGACACAGAAAGACAAACCGTGCCTAGTCTCCTTCATGCGTGGAATCTAAAATAGTAGAGGGCACAGAAGCAAGTGTTGGAGGGCGGCTGGCAGAGTCTGGAGGGGAAAGGAAGGAAGCTGAGATGCTTGTGGAAGGGCACAAATCTTCATTATGCAGGATGGGCAATTTCTGGAGACCTAATGTATAGGATGGTGACTCCAGTTAACATACTGTTTTGTGACTTTAAATTCTCTAGGAAGATAGATCTTGATTGTTACACACACACACACACACACACACACACACACACACACACAGGATATCTAAATACGATGATGTATATGGTGGAGATTACTTTAGTATGTGTGTGTGCGCGCGCATGTGCACGCCTGTGTGCGTGTGTGTGCATCAAAGTATTGTGTTGTATATTTTAAACATAAACATTTTTATTTTTATGTGTCAATTATACCTCAAGCTGGGGGAAGGGTTGGGGGCAAAGAAAGCCCCAGGAGTTTTCAAACACAGGTAACCAAGCCAGAGGCAGAACTGGCCTTGAAACTGGTTGCCATGGGCAACATAACGCAATCTAGTCCCCAAGTCCTTGGCCTACGTGTGGTTTGCTATCCTTGGGCTTCACAGCCTGAGGCATCCCAGCGAGGACCACAGGCACACAGCAGAGGACAATCTGTTCTCAAAGAGGCTCTCATCCAGCACTGTTAGCTCCAGGATGGGGTGCTCTGGGGCAGAGTACTTCTCAGAGAAAGAGAAGGGCGGAGTCTGGAAGGCAAAAAGATGTGAGCCATGCTAGAACTGGGGTGAGGAACTTTGAAGGAATTCCGATAGAAAGCCAAACATCTGTTGCTGTAGAATCTCTTCCTGGGCTACCACTTGTCCACCTAGTCTCTATTTAAAGATACATGGTGGTTGGTGTATAATTCTGATTGCTACAGTTGATGCTCTTCCTTTTAATAACTTAAATTTTCTATAAATACAGACCAGCACATTCCTGTACCCACTGCCCTCAGCCTCTTAATCTGCCTTCTTGATCTCTGAACCCTAAAAGAGAATGGGAGGGAGGGGTGTGTGTGTGTGTGTGTGAGAGAGAGAGAGAGAGAGAGAGAGAGAGAGAGAGAGAGAGAGAGAGAGAGAGAGAGAAACATCCCTCCATCCCCTACTGCAACATGACTCAGGGAAAGAACCCACTCTGACTCTTACTCCTAGACCTTCTCCTGGGCTGTTCTGAGTGGCCCTAGGATGGACAAGGCAAAGCTTCCAAATTTTTAGCTCACCTGCTTTCACATCCCAAAGTATGGCCACTTATGTCTCACTCAACAACATAAAAGTAGAAAAGTTAGGAGATAGTAACTCGAGACTATTTCAGACAACTTGCAAATATTCTGCCATCCTTACTAGCTTCTTCCACGAAGTCCCACCCAGCTAGAAGAGGGGTGGGGGCAAGATGGACACACAGGAAATAGGTTATCCTGCTAGCCGTATCAGTAGGGAGCTGCCTCAGAAACCAGCCAGCAGCCTCACGTGAGACACTTTACCTTTCTGATAAAACTGGGGAGAAAGGGAAGAGAAAACACTGCCCTTCCTTGCCAGGGCCTCATGAGAGCAAAAATCTCTGCAAATCCTGTTGAAGAGGGCATAGGAGGAGTCGGCCCTTGCTTCCCAAGCACCATGTCCTCAGTATCCCACATCAGCCTCTCCAGGATGTGTGCATCACAGTTTCCAGGGTCTATTGGATGGGGCTAGGTCAGGGCCAGAGGGAAAGAAGGAGCCAACACTAAGGAGTTCTGTGGATGTGCTAGAATACTCTGCTTATAAAGAATGCACAGATGTGTGGGTACCATCCTCAGATGCCAGCTTCCACTGCTGCCTGCATTTGGGGCCTGTCCCCCTCCACTTTCTGTTGTGCCTAGTGGATAACAGCTTATGCTGCCTTTGAAGCCAGTTAGAATGTACCTCATGCCTCGAGGATGCCAGGGAGAGGGTGGCTCTGACAAGGGCCAGAAGCAGTCTATGGCAGGCAAGCCTGGGGGCTATAGCTTAGGCCCTGAAGTTCACTGCATTTTATGAAGGGGACCTCAATTGAGCCCTCAAAAGTGGCCTTTGAACTGCTATTACTTTCTCCAGAGTCCTTATGCTTTGTCATAAAAAGCCACCTTGAGCCACACCACACTGCCTGCCTTGTTTCAGGGAAGTCTGCAGCTAGGTTCACAGGGGGCTCATTGTGATTCAGGTCAGCCAAGCAGGTCGTTTCTGTCCATCTGTCAGATAAGATCCTTCAGCAAGCCCGCGTGATGGAGTCTGTCTCCTTTGCTAGACTAGGATACACCAAAAATCCCCCGAGGCCTCCCACGTAACTTAGCCACCCCTCTCCCTGTACCCTCGGCTCTATGCCTGATGGCATCCTTTTCTCCTAGAGAAGCCGGTTCTAGTCTATCCCGGGAGTGACTCCATTTTCTTTCCTTTCCTGTAATGATGACAGCAGAAGGCACTCATGGAGCCTCTGGGCTGGGCCATGCTGCTTTCTGGCAGTTTTTTGTCCCGTGTCAACTACTTCATCTTTACCCAGACTTAATGAGTGTTCTTAAGGCAGAGGTCAGTGTGCAGCCCAGGAGTATTTACATTTCACACATCATTTCACAATGGATCTATGATCAAAAGCCATAGTGTTCGAGGGTTTCTGCTAGGCAGATAGGCTGGTCTATGGGAAGAGAACTGGATAAGTATGTCAGGGAGAGGGTCCTCCTGAGACCCCAAGTATGGGCATAGTTGGCCATATCCATCATTTTCATACTGCTGTGATCGTGAACTGGTCCTGTAGATTGAAATAGCCCTTTGGGGGAAAGGCTAGGTGGTCCACCAGCCCTTCAGGACTGCTTCTTAAACTTACGGGGCTATTGTAGAATTCCTTCCACTGGGTTTGTTTAAATGTTCCCTGTCCATCCTCTATACAATTCAGAAGGTTTGGAGTAGCACCCACCTGGGCATCCACAGGCTTCTAGACATTACAGGTGACTTCACTGAAGACAACCCAGGGAGTTCACTTTGAGATACAGGGCTTGGCTGATGGGGGGGAGTGCCTTTGTTCCCCCAAGGTGGTGTGGCCCACACACGTCTGCATCATCAGTACAGAAGCACAAGCCTTTTAGCGCTTTTGAGTCCAAGTGTTTGGTTCAACAGCATCTCCAGGTGATTCCTATGCCAACTGAAAGTTGGGAGGTATAGCTGTTCTCAAACTGGCATGAATGCACGGCACATGGAGGGCTGCTGAGACGTGTATACTAGGCGCCCCTCCAGCCTTAGGTTCGAGGTCAGAGATGAGGCAGGAGGTTGGTCAATGCTAAATTCCCAGGGGCTATTGGTTTTGATACTCAGGAACCCACACTGAGAATCACCCCTATTAATTGAGAGGTTTCTCACAGCCCTGCTGTCCACTGTCACCATCTAAGGTTTTTGGGGTTTTTTTGTTTTTTGGGTTTTTTTTTACATTTATTTGTTGTGTGGGTACCAGCCCTCAAATGTAAAGGTCAGAGGACTCATTGAATAAGTCAGTTCTCTCCTTCCACCTTGCAAATCCCAGGGATCAAACTCAGGTTGTCAGGCTTGACCAAAAGCACCTTTACCCACTGAGCCATCTCACCAGCTGTGTCCAGGGAATGTTTGAAATTACTGATGCGTGAGTTCCCTCTTCAAGCTCTGGTCTGGGCGGATCCGAAATGCACATCTTGATTGAGATCCAGAAGCTCCCTAGGTTGAGCTTAATGTACAGATACGATTGACGACCATTTTTTTTCTAGAACCAACAGCTGATATAGATTCCATCTGGTGACCTTAGAAAGGTTACTTCACCTCTTCAAGCCTAAATTCCATGAAGTAAATAGTGAATGAAAATTCCTAATTAATTAATGATACAATGAGAGTAAAACACATATCCGATTTTGTTCCCCTACCATGCCTGGGCATTGTCTTCACTGAAAGCTCCCAGTTCCTTCCTGATCTAAGACTGTCTGCTCTACCTCCACACACACCCCCGCCCCGTCTCCAGAGCCTCATGTGTCCTTGCATCTAACTCTATATAATTAAGACAGACCTTGGACTTCCGACCATCTCCTCCAACTCCCATGTGAGGGATGGGTGTGGACCATCGCACACAGTTTTATGTAGCTCTGGGGATGGAATTCAGAACTGTACACACCGGGCTCATCCTCAACCCTTCCACAAGTTGTTGCTTATTTCTGTTGCTACATTCCTGGACTTCTTCCAGATGTTGAGGGTACAAAGGTAGGAAGCTAGACCTGCTCCTTCACATCCGTAAGTTGAGCAAGAAGCTTAAACTGAACAAGAAAAGCTGGGACAAATTAGTTAGAATTAAAGTTTTAAATGTGAAAAGTTCTAGGAAGGAAGCAAGAAGCCAAACTCTAATGACAGTGAAAATAATGCTTTCCATGTGGGTGGCCTCACTAATGAAGGCCTTTCTTTTACCCGAAAGAGGGGATTCTTCTCATCCCGGTGGCACCTCTGAGGGCAGGCCTTTTTAGTGAAGCACACAGGTCATACCCAAGGCTGCATCCTCCAAACTGGCTGCAGGCAAGTGTCCCATTTGGTGAGTGTAGAAGAGGTTAATGGGAAACTATGACTTTATAAGGCACTGGCATGGGCTGCAAATCTGAACCAGACCAGAATGGGGAAATCTGCTGAATCCACTGTCCCAAGGCACCTCACATGCCCTCAGCACAGCTGCATTAGGGTACAGGATTGTGGTGGTTTAAATAAGAATGGTCCCTATAGGCCCATATGTTTGAATGTTTAGTTATCAGGAGTGACACTGCTTGAGTAGGATTAGGAAGTGTTGTTGGCAGAGGTTTCTGTCCCGCCCGGTTCCGCCATTCAGTCCCAAAGAAACACACGGAGGTCTACGTTAATTATAAACTGGTTGATCTATTAGCTCAGGCTTCTTATTAACTAATTCTTACATCTTAAATTAAATTTTTGTCTGTATTAGCCAAATGGCTTGGTATCTTTTGTCAATGAAGCAGTCTCATTTTTTTTCTGAGACAAGGTTTCTCTGTCGCTTTGGAGCCTGTACTAGAACTAGCTCTTGTAGGCCAGGCTGGTCTCAAACAAGACTGAGCCTTCCCACTTCCCAGAATTCTCCCAGAATTCACCCTGCCTATACTTCCTGCCTGGCTACTGGCCAATCAGCATTTTATTAAACCAATAAAAGTAACAAATCTTTATAGGGTACGAGAGCATTATTCCACAGCATTTCTCCTTTTTATTTTTTCTTTTCAAAACAAGAACTCTGAATCAATTCTCCTTTATTTAGCTTTCTTCCTGACCATTATCCATAACAACCATTATCCATAACACTCTAAACAAAAACAAACATCCATAATCTGGGGTGTTTTGGGAATGTGGGCGTAGTTTTCTAAGATACTTCCTGCTGATTGTGACACTGATAATCTTATGGGGACCTAAAGAAAATTTAGGATTATGGTCAAGTCCTGACTAGAAGATTCTGTGAGTCTTGATCTTTCAGCCAACAGTCTTGAGGCTGTTCTGGATGCAGAACTCAGAGGAAACTCCAACAGAGGTGCTCTGAAATGCTGGATCATCTGGGCCATCCACTCCTATTGGAGATTTTTTCAGGGGGTCTTCCTTGATCAAACCTGATTTTTCTTAACCCAAAATGAATCCATAGTCCCTTATTTCCTGTGGAAACAAAAGTAAAACCTCTTCTCCAAAGTAACTTATCTTTTGACTTAAATTTTGAAGTCAGGGCATTTTAAAAATATATGTGTTGGAATAATTCAGCAGCATTTATAATCAAATGTCTTTTAGCAGTTGTTGCTCCTTCCTCAGCCATCAAACAATTCAAAGACAACACAATAACAAAAGTATCCAGATTCGCTGTGTATTTTCCATCTTTACGTGGCTTTATTTTAAATTCTATTTCTTTTATTTTTATTTTTAATTTTTGTTTTTGTTTTTATTTTGAGACAGGGTTTCTCTGTGTATCTTTGGCTGTCCTTGAACTCACTTTGTAGGCCAGGCTGTTCTTAAACTCACAGAGATCTGCCTGCCTTTGCCCCCCAAGTACTGGAATTAAAGGTGTGTGCCACCACACCCAACTTCTCTCTTTCTTATTTTTTTAAAGGGATTTATCCTTTTTCTTTTCTCTCCCAAGCCTACATATATTTTTAAACACACCGTAAACTGTTTAGAGGCTTGGGTTTTTTTTTTTGTCTGAATCTGTCTTTACTATATATATATGTCTTTTTCTGACCACACAAGTCTTTAATTTGCTAAGCTATATGACGAGTATTAAGACCGTGGCTTTGATGGCTGGATCCACCCCATTCCTTAGCTTTCTGAGAGTCTAACTTCATGGCAGAGATACTGGCAGGAGCCACAACTCTATGGAGTTTCAAGGTCTCTGCCACCACCATGGAGCATGTTGTCAGCTACTCATAAACATCATTTAAATGTTTTGTTGGTGGGGGCTCTTAAAAGAGCTGCAAGGTTTTTGCAGTTAAAGCTGAGTCAGGAAGCACAGAGGATGCCCTGCAGGACGCACTGGATCAGGCACAGCAGGTGGAGAGACTGGTGGACGCTCTTAGGGGCTGCTCAGACAGGGCTCCGACCATCAGCAATTCCAGTTCTGCCAACAGTATCCACCAGCCAGACACGGCCCACAAACAGGAGGTAATTGAGCCTAATGACCTTTCTGAGGAGAAGATTTGGATGAAGGAGACTGTGGAGGGCCTGCAGGACAAACTGAACAAGAGGGACAAAGGTGACAGCCTTAACATCCCAGATGGACATGCTCAGGGCCCAAGTAAATGCCCTGGAGAACAGTGCAAATCAGGAGAGAAGATGGACTCAGTCCTGAAGGAAAAGAGGCATCTAGAGGTGGAACTGGAGGCCGTGTCTCAGAAGACCCATAATGCCTCGGGCCAGCTGGTACACGTTAACCAAGAGCTGCTACAGAACGAGCAGAGTCTGAATGAGCTGAGGGTATTGCTGTTAGCCAATCGTCATTCCCCAGGGCCTGAGAGAGACCTGAGCTGTGAGGTGCACAAGGAGAAATGCGGATAAAGAAACAAAAACTGAAGGATGACATCCAGGGCCTACACGAAAAGCTGACAGGGCTAGACAAGGAGAAGTCCCTGTCAGAGCAAAGACACTACTCCCTCGTCGACGCTGCTTCAGCACCCGAGCTGCTGCAACTGCAGCACCAAAGTGTGGTATTGTTGGAGGCAGTGCATCTCTGGGGGTGAGGGCTCTGAGGTTTCAAAAGGCCAAGGCTGGCCCGGTGTCTTTCTCTTGCTGTCTGCAGATCCGGTTGTAGAACTCTTATCTCTTTTCTTCAGCATCATGTCTGCCTGCATGCCACCATGCTCCCTACCATGATGATAATGAACTAAACCTCTGAACCTGAAAGCAAGCCCCAATTAAGTGCTTCCTCTTATGAGAGTTATCTTGGTCATGGTGTCTCCTCACAGCAACAAAACAATGACTAAGACAGCACAGGCTAAGAACACAGCAAGGAGCGTGTGGGGAGTGAGACACCCTACTCAAGGCCCAAGAATGAGCAGTGAGCAGAGAGGAGGGGGGAAGTAAAAGAAAGAGTCAAAGCCTTGCTTCTCCAACTTGACATCAGCCACGTCCAGGTCAGCTTAATCCTGACACTTGGTTCTGTATATGCCTGTCCTATTTCAACATATCTATTCAAGTCCAATAATGGCCAGATACTGTGAAACAAAGGCCCAGTACCCAGAGAGGAGACACTATGTGATCTACAGAAATTTTTTAGAGGCCCAAGAACTTGGAACATTGTGAAGATAAACAGCAAACTCTATCAATAAACAAAAAGGCAGAGTAGAAGCAAACATTGCATCCTGCCTGCCTGAAACCTCCACGCGCATCCAGAAGGGCCCCTCTCCCTGGAGTCCCTGGCCCCCCATAAACAGAGCCTGTTGAGCAGGGGAGGAACCCCATATGTTGAACAATTTGTCAGAAGCTTCCCTCAGTTGTTCTTGCCAACGCCTGCTGAGGGTGGAGAACCCAGGTCCACACTCTAGGGGACACTCACTTTCCCTGCTGCTCTAGAAGACTTCTGTCCATTCCTCCACCTACTTGCCTGAATGGGAGCCTCATCTGTCCATGAATCGTGGCTATGAAGATGGTGTGTAAATGGAACATATGTGCTCTACTGTCTCCAAGAGTCGGCAGGCTAGCCTTTCCTGGGGTCAGTTTCTTGCAGCCCTGCTTTCTGTGTGTTTCTCCACCTGCCTGTCCACCACATCCTAACTCTAGGTACTAAGATAAGGAAAGTGGTTGGTCTGAGCATCCATCACCTGCCAAGTGTCTTAAGTAGATCATCTCATTTAATCAAACCATTACAATGTTATAGGGTATATATAAATATGCTAATTTCCCCAGTGAAGAAACCGAGGCATGGAGGGGTCAAGGGAGTCACCCAAGCTAGTCCATCTAGAAGCAAAGTCAGCATTTGAGCTTCAGACACACACTCAAGTTGTCACTGGACCTGCCACAAGCCCTTCCCTCCAGAGCCGTCCTGCCTATCCCCACCTCAAGCCTTCTGCAGCACAGTGGGCCAGGGTCAGCCCAAGAGCACCTCCCACCCTTTCAGGTGAGCTTGATCTTTTGAGGTCCCTCAGTCCTGCTTGAGACACAAATTGGTTCAGCACCATTCTTGACCCTGAGATGTAGCCACAGATTCAAATAAGCCTACATTTCCTGACGGATCCAGATAAACTTTTGTCAAGGCATTGGAACAAAGCTGTCCTGCTAAGCCCTCCGTGAAGGTGCAAATTGCTAACCTGATTTGAATATGTCTCCAGTTTGCTTGGGTCCCATCAAAAGGTTTTGATACAAGAGCTGAAGAATAATGAATAACAGATTCTGAGATGAGCTCTACTCATATTTGAACTTGAAATGAATTCTGAGTTGTCTGTTGTGGGAGCCAATTTCAGTGTTTTCAAATGGAGTTGGCAAGCAAGACAAGGGCAAGACAGAAATGAACTAATAAAATCAAGAGCAGATTAATTAAGGTCCCAGAGTTTGCTGCAGAAAGCGACAAAGGGAGATGGAAATAGTGCTTTCTCCAAGAAGGACAAGTTGGGGTATTTTTATATGTTTCTAGAAAAATAATTTAATTTTGACATCATCTCCACAAATCAAGTAGGCTTATCTTTCTCCCATGGAGAGTTAAGATTGCCCTTTTTCTGGCCAGAGGGGAATCTCATTTCCCCTCTCCTTATCATTTATTAGAAATCAAAATATTGTTTCAAATGGATGTGTTTAATATTTCAGACTCGGTAATGTGTCCAGCACAAAAGGGCGACCATGGTAAGCTGAGAACAGAGGTTAGAGAGATGAGAAATGGCCAAAGACTTTCTCCAATCCGCAACTCCTGTCCTCTGAGGCCTGGCTGATTGGCCATTCGCTCAGTTTTGAATTTGATCCACTCTAAGAATGAGGAAAATAAACCTGAGACTCCTTCCCCTTCTCAAAGGGTAGACACATCCAATAATACCAACTGTAACATCCACCACACAGTAAGTTGGATGAGAAAAAAAATACTAATTGGTTCATACTAATTAACAATGTGGCCCAAATTAATAACTTACTTTTCCTTTTTGGTATTTTGGTCTTTATTTTGTGTGTGTGTGTGTGTGTGTGTGTATTTGCACGTGTGGCTGTATGGGGCACAAGCGTGTATATGTGTGAAAGCCAGATGTCAACATCAAGTCTTGTCAATCACTCCCCATCGTGTTTCTTTGAGACAGGCTCTCTCACTGAATCTGGAATTCACCAACTGGTTTGAATGGCTGGTCAGCAAGCCCGAAGGACCTCCTCCCCGTCTCCCACTTCTCCAGTGGTAGGGACTGCCAGCTTGTACCACTGTGCTCAGCTTTTTATGTGGGTTTCAGGGGCCTGAACTCATGCCATCTTCTCAGCCCTTCCTTGTGACATTTCTCTCTCAGGGTTCCCTTCACCAGCCAGGTTGTCCCTTCTCTCCCCTCCTCTCAGACGCACACCCCAAGTGTTTCTTGTAAATGCCTGGTAGGAGCCACCCGAGCCACACTATGCCTCAAAAACTGCTCTCTCTATGGGATAACTGATGAAAAACCCAAGCCCCATGCGCCTTCTGCTCTAGACTACAGTGGGACAAGAAGACGAAATTCCTCCGCTGTATCAATTTGGCAAGTTTGAAATTCAGAGTGTCAAGTTTACCTATAATGAGGGACACCTCTGCTGACCCAGATGACAGGATCAGCCCGAGGGATGGTGACAATACAGCTAACTCAATTACCAAGTGTTTGGGACGTGTGAAGCGCTGCGCGAATGCTAAGCAATAACATTATGGCTTCATCTGAAAGATGTGCGTATCGCCCAGGAGCATCAGTAAGTCGGGAACATAATTTGCAATAAGTCATCATTAATTAACGCTAAATTACTGGGCCCTTCCTGGGGAAGCAGTGTATTAAACTGACACCAGTACGTGAAGAGTTCATTACGGTTAATGCTGTGAGAACACAAACCGGAGGGCTTAATAGTGGATTAGGAGGTGTTTGTGTCCAAACACCTCCATGCCAGCTCCGCAGCTGCCACACTCCAGCAAAGACACTCGCTGGTTGCTAAGGAGGATCACGGGAGACGTGGAAACTGAGGAGGAGGCTCTCACAATGAGGAATAACGAGATGCATAGGAGTACATGCCAGAGAGCTAGCACTCGGGCAAAATGAGAAATGAGGCGGCAGTGGCAGTGGTCACCTAGGGCAGGGGGGACGGGGAGGCTTACCTCAGGTGAGTCTATTTTCCATCTATTTCCCCACCTGCACCTTGCCTACTGTTATAAAGCAATTTGCAATATGAGAAATCAGGGCTTCAGACTTAAGGTCAAGTGATCCTAACATAAATTCATTAAAAGCTCATGGTCATCAACCTAGGTCTAAGTAATATAACCACTAATCTACATATACTAATATATTCATATATTTACATATTTATCTTGTTACTAAAATACAAAGAAAGTTGCCCCCAGCACACATGCTGGTCCACCAACACTCATTGCAATAAAGGAACAAAGGCCCCTGAACCGTAGGCGTTGGGATACCACACTGTGACTCACCCCAGCTTTTATTTCCCTGAGGTGGAAGGGCTGATAGCAAATACATTGTTTTCAAAATCTCTTTATTAGGTCATAAGTGCTGATGAAAAAGGAGAAACTTTTCCTCCAGTACTAATAAAACATTGGCATAAAGGCAAAGAGTGTGAAGGCTGCGTGAGAGGAGATGGGTTCTTTCACATGCGTTCCCTCACTTGGTGAGCACCGTGCTAACTAGCCTAGCATCCATGACAGAAAAATGAGTAAGAGAAAAAGGTACCCACACCCCCAAAAGCACTTGTGCTAGCTGCAGAGGCAGCAGAATACACAAACAAGCAAACAGATATAAACAGTAGAGAGGAGGGGGCTTCAGGGTTGTGCAGAGCAAGTGGGTTAGACAGGCAAGGGTGTTGGCTGGGCATGCCTCTTGGGAAAAGGCACAATGAAGCTGAGGGTCATCTGGGAATCAAGGCCAAGGCTTTCCCAAGCAAGAAGAAACTGAAGCAGAGACAGGAAGGCACAGGTCTATCTATATCTTGGACAAGGAAAGCAAGCAGGAAGCCCTCCCAACCCACAGTCAAGATTGGCAAAAGTAACATCGGATCAGAGATAGTCGCTCTGCTTCCTCTCTCATGGGATAGCTTTAAGAACCTGTCCTGAAACTGAAAACTCAAATGTCAGGCCAGCCATTTGGAGGTTAGCTAATGCTATAGAAAAAGGGACCTGAGAAAGGAGTGGCAGAAGGTGACAAACATGGCAGACAGCAGCACTTGGGAAGCTGTGAAATTTCAAAGGCAGGCAGGCAGAGAAGATGGCTTCAGGCTCTGACCTTCTTGTGGGTCTTGAGTTCTGTGCAAAACTTTCCTTTGAATAAACTCCCCTCAGTTCCAGACAGCTGGCTAGCTTAGCATGTTAGCTAGTTCCTATAATCTCAGCACTTGGGAGGCTGAGGCAGTGGAATTACCATGAGTTCAAAGGAGCCAGAGTGAATTCCAAGACTGGGCTACAGAGTGAGAGCTTGTATCTCTCTCACACAGAGACACACAGACAGACAGACAGACAGACAGACAGACAGACACACACACACACACACACACACACACAAAGACAGCTAAGAGGACTCACAGGCAAGTGTCGCTGAAGGATCCTGGGTGAAAGCAGGTGACATCACACCCTAATAGAGGGTGCCCACTCCAGTGACAATTTTAGATCCATCCTGTTAATCAACTGAAAGAAGTCAGCAGCCTGCAGACAACTGATTGGATTAGGGACAAAGGGGCCGGGTTCACCATGAGGTCTCCTCACCTACTCATCAGTCGCTCCTAGAGATAACATCTCAGAAGCTTGTGCAGGCTTCTCTGGAGAGAGATGTGAGATAAATACAAGGCATTGTTAAGGAAAAAAATGTCTTTCTTCTTTATTAGAAAGCTATCAGAAAGGAATTGCTTTTCCAGGCCACAGGGAGCTGTGCTCCTGTCTCTACAGGTAACCTTGAAAACCAGACACAATGGCTGTCCGTTCTCTCAATTCTCTTTCTCCCTTTACACATCAGCCCTCCATAGGCACACTTAACCATTCAGTCACCTCCCGCATGGAATGAAACCACCACAGCCCTCCTCTGCTTGCGTCCTAGAGGGCAGGCAGGCTGAACTCTGCCCTGTCTTGTCAGCCGAGTATCTCCTGTTCTTCCAGACCCCAAGCCCAAAGGTTCTGGAAGTCAGCCTAAGGAATTCTGTTTATAAAAGAACAAAGGGAAAGAGCCTCTGTATTGTAGAATTTCCTCACAGTTCTGTGGTGATGACTCACTCGTATATCAACAAAAACAGGGCTTAAATATTTCAAATGTGTATTGTCCTTGGCATGCAATTTACACACCTGCAGAAGGACCCTGAAGAACAGAACTGCCTGGCAAGAGGGAGATGAGGCTGCCGACAAGGGAGGCGTGAGATCCATGGATCATTTCTGGAAACAGAGGCAGATTCTAGGGGCAAAAATCAAGAAATAAGCATTTTCATAATAAATGTTCAAATATTGTGTTTTTAATTTCAACATTTATTTTTTAGTAACTTTTAATTATTTATTTTTTACATACTAATCCCAGTTCCCTCTCACCCCTCTCTTCCTGTTCCCCATCTTTCCCTCACCCTACCTCTCATCTGCTCCTCAGAGAGGTTGAGGCCTCCCCTGGGAGTCACCAAGCCTACACACACATATACACACCATGCCTAGGCTGAGCAAGGCATCTCTCCACAGAGACTAGGCTTCACAGAGTCAGTCCATGCATTAGAGTTAGATCCTGGTCCCACCGCCAGTGGCCCCATGTTCTTCTACTGCCCAAGCCACACCATTGTCACCTGTATTCGGGGGACCTAGTGCAGTCCTGTGAGTCAGTGAGCTCTCACTAGCTCGGGTCAGCTGATTCTGTGGCTTTCCCCACCATGGTCTTGACCCCCGTGTTCATATTATTGCTCCTCCTTCTCTTCAGTTGTAGTCTGGGTGTTCGACCCAGTGGTTAACGGTGGGTCTCTGCATCTGCTTCCGTCTGTTTCTGGAAGAGGGTTCTAGCGTCTCTGGGGTTGTGAACTGTAGGCTAGCTATCCTTTGCTATATGTCCGGTATCCACTTATGAGTGAGTACATACTACACTTGTCTTTCTGGGTCTGGGTTACCTCACTCTGGATGCTATTTTTTTGGTTCTGTCTTTTTTTTTAACCACTGAGTAGTACTCCATTGTGTAAGTATACCACATTTTCTTTATCCATTCTTCCGTTGAAGGGCATCTAGGTTGTTCCAGGTTCTGGCTATTACGAATAATGTTTCTTTTAAATGTTTATTAAAAAAAAGATTCTGGTCTGGGGACAAAAGCAAGAAGCTACATTACAATGAGCATGTTCTGGCTGTGCCCCCTGCCCAGTCCCTCTACTGCTACTGTGCTATCTACTGTGAGGTCTATCTACTGTAGGATGTAGTATGGAATCTACTGTGGACACAGGCCTTTGAGAAGTGCTTAGTAAGGGCTACTGACCTTGAGTTTGGGGCTGTGACCAAATGTCCTCCAGATCTCGGGGTCCTACCGATGCTCACATGTGACAGTCTTCTGTGTCTAACTTTACATTCCAGGGATATTCCCAAAGACTGAGCCTTCTCTACAGTCCCCACAAGCTCTCTGGGGGCCCTGAGGGGCTCAGAGCCTCATGGCCTATGTTCAGAGTCATTGTCTTTTGGAGTTAAAAAGGACAATCAATCACCAGACATATGATCTCCACACTCTCTCCCCTCAGGTAGTACAGCATGTGTGGGTGCTTGCCATCCTCTTGGTTCTCTAGAATGAAGGGTCTCATTTGTTTTTTTTTTTTTTTTTGTTCACTGACAGTGAGCACCTACCCTTCTGCCCAACTGGTCACGCGGGAGAAACATCAGCTCCTCTCTAACTCATCCTGTATGCAGAAGGATACTAGTGCTCAGGACTAAGCAAGTTCTGCTAAATAGTGTCTTGATTCACCTGGTCTCATAACCCCTATGGCGACCCTGGGTCTGAGCTTCGACATTGGTATTACCCAGATGCCCGTGCAGCTGACAGCTATCTATTGCTCTGTACTAAGTTACCCTGTAGCTTAAATACGCTGTGAACGTGACATGCATTCAGTAGCCCAGTTTCCGTGAGTCAGGAATCTAGTGTGGCTTAGCTAGTCGTTTTTGCTTCAGTGGGGATCATAAGCTATATTCGCAGTGTCTACAGAACGACAGCCCAACTCCAGACTCAGCTGGGGAATGCACACTCCCCAAGCTGACACAGTTGGTTATTAGCACGACTCATTTCCTCACTGATTTCAGGTCACAGCCTCTGTTCTCTCCTGACTGTTGGCTAGAAGTCTCCCTCTAGTTCCTTGCCACATGGATCTATCCATAGAACAGCCCACAACATGCTATTTTCCAAGGAGGGAGGAGAGAAGGAGATGTGGAGGAGGAGACAATGACTACAAAGAAAAGGAGGAGAGAGAAGCAGAAGGGTAGGGGAGAGGTGGCTAGTCTTTGCCCACTCTCACAGGAGGTGATCACACAGACCTGGAACCCAAGGAGGTGAATCCTTATGTAGTTATTTTAAAGCCTGCCTCTCACTTGCTACTCTTTTCCCCATATTTGGACAGGGTCTCACTCGACAGCCCTGGCTGTCCTGGAGCTCACTATGTAGCCCAGGTTGACCTTGCATATGCAGCAATTCTCCTGCCTCAGTCTCCCAAGTGCTGGGTTTCTAGGAATGAGGCACCATATCCAGCTTCTAACATGGGCTGCATGTTGAGAATTCTTTATCTGAAATTCTGTGAGTCATTCTTTCAGATTTGAGAGTTTTTTCTGATTTGGGGTTCTTTTCATAGATTTTTCTAGTTAACCATTCTGAAGTCCCAAATTCCAAATCTGAAACATTTTGAGTGAGCGTGTTGGAACTCAGAAAGTTTCCAACTTAGAGCATTTGGTGTTTGAGGGCAAAGGATGCCCCAACCTCTCTACCTTCTTCATTTGCAAAACCCCAAATAAAACCACTACCAGCATCACACAGTTATCTGGTTTTCTATCAGTGCAGGTGACTGCTGGCCCCACAGCCTCTGCTGAAGGGTGATACCAGGCAGTCTTATCATATGTGACCTCCTTTGATGCCACTTCTGTTAAGGGTCAGTCCAATTCCTGGGTTGGGGAATAGATGGGTCCTTAACATGTACAGCCAGTTACACATGTTTAATTTAATAGCCATGTGTAACTGGAGGTTTCTCTCCTGCTCGTCATTTCCCGAATAACCACTCTGAGGCTTAAAATTAAGTACAAACTGTTTGACCTATTAGCTTAGGCTTATTATCAACTAGCTCTTAACAACTTAAATTAACCCATTTCTATTATTCTATATCTTCCCATGAGGCTCATGGCTTGTTACCTCACATTTTACTTCTCTGGCAGCTGCCGGCGCCTCCCTGACTCTGCCTTCTTTCTCCCTGTATTCAGTTTGACTTTCCCACCTGGCTAAATTCTACCCTGTAATAGGCCAAAGCAGCTTTATTCATCAGCCAGTAAAAACAACATATATTCACAGCCTACAGAAGGACATCGTACAGCAGTCGTGGAGAGGTGTGCTAGAGTGAACATTATATTCTAAGAAAGGCTACTAGGCCTGAAGTCCTGAGACAGTAGAAATAAGTTGCTTGTCAAAGTAGCTCATCTTGTGAAGCAGTGTTCAGAGAGATGCTAGGGCACAGATCTGAAGGCCTGGGGCAGACACAAACTCACCGAGGAACACACAACCTCATCTGCCTTCATTTCCCTGCACATTCGCTCTTGGCAGTCACCGATCCATCCTCTGCTTGCACTAGCCTCTTTGGGTTTATCCATCTTTGGCTCAGGTCCTCCCCAGTCTGCTGCTCCCGGCAAACAGTTAATGCAGATTCAATTTCACCCCAGAATGTGACCTTTGGAGATAGGAAGTGAAGTGTGGATTCTAAGCAACGCGTGCTTGTGTGCAAAGCCCAGATGGAATAAGATTCCTTCCCATAGGCCTGGATTGAGAAATTCATGAGAGCAATGGGAACTTGACTCATTCTAACTCAAGCTGTGCAACGGTCATTAAACTGGAACACGGAGGCTAACATACTTAGCCTTCCCCACCCGTAGATACTTACAAGGTGAAACGTGGGTTGTTTTACCTCACTGCTTCTCCCATCACTGCGACAGAACAGCTGGGAGAAGAAACCTAAGGAAAAAACATTATCTTGGCTCGTGATCTGCAGGGGTCCAGGTCATTGCGGCACTACAAGCATGGTGGAGAGGGCTTGCTGGCATCTGGGAAAAATCAGGAAACAGAGAAAGGAAAAAAGTAGGGTTGGGTTATCAACATCAAGGCCCACAACACAGCGACTCACTTCCTTTCTCTATGCCCTACCTCCTAGAGGTTCCACAACCTCTGCCTGAGAACCAGATGTTCAAACACGTGAGCCGATGGAGGACATTCAAATGGTAACAGTCACACTTTCGTGTGAATGTGTACACACATGTACACAAAACTGCATGACGAGAAACGTGTCTCCTTAACCAGGAGATCAAGCCCCAGCATACAGCCCCCTCCTCCCTGCTCCTAATCCATCACAAGACAAGATGTACCCCATGATTCAACGTTCATATGGATTTGTGCTCCAGAGCACATTTTCTGAGCTCTTGACAGTCTGTCAATGGAGCACGCAGCTCTGAGAGTAGTTTACAGGACTCCCCCAGGCAGTTCACGTAAATATTGCAAACAGCGAGTTCACACTGCCAACTCATTGCCGAAACCCAGAAGGATAAGGTTTTACAAGCTCACTTCCCAAAGGAAATCAGGCGGCAAATATAGAGTGAGCATACCTGGGAGGGTGCTGCCCCCATCACGGGTGTAACCCGGAGGAACTGTGGGCCTTTTCCATGTAAACAATGATTTTTAAACAACAAAGGTAAAATGTGCTCAGTGTGAGATTTCAAGATTCAAGAAAGAAAATAAAAATGCCAACTAGCAAAAGACAATTAAGGTCTCTATGTGGTACATTTCTTTCAAGTCTTTTTTCATATATATGTATCCATATATACATATTGCATATCCACATAAAAATAAATGTAGTATTTATATGTATATATAATGTGCAAATTTTTGCTTTGCTTGCTTTTTGGACTTGACACTAGAGTACACAGAAGGTATGCTATTTTTTTTTCCTCTTACTACGACAAAATGACTGCCAGAAGCAATCTAAGAGACCAAACGGTTTTGATCTATGGTTTCAGAGGGTCCAACATGGCCAGGAAGGTATGGGGACCCAAATGACTCTATCCATACTGACAGGAACATCAAATATCAACCCATGTAACCAAAGACCCAAACAATTCAGAAGCAGGGCTCTGGGTACAACTACTCCCCAAACAACATCTCCTGAGGACCCATGTGCTTGTGGGGGTATTCCACATTCAAACCATAATAGAAGGCATAATTCTAAATATATGAACTACAGATCATGTTAGATAGATGAACTTGATGTTGGTAAACTACATGTCGATAAAACTGATTTTAAGAACACCTTAGTGAAATATTCCTGTATAGAGATGGCTAAAAAGTATATAGTAATGTGGTTAGTATGTTTTAAATCTTGTTTAAAAAAACCTTCAGGGCTGGGGTGATAGTTCAGTGGGTAAGAGTAGTGGCTGAGCAAGCATAAGGACCTGCATTCAGGTCCCCAGCACCCATATAAAAAGCCAGACATAGCTACACATGCCTTAACCCCAGCGCTGTGGACAACAGAGCCAAGGGGTGTTGTATTGAGGGCTCGGGCTGCGTTCCCAGCGCCGGGCCCCTTGTTTTGTCCCACCCGGCTCCCGGTGCGTACCCGAAATAATTACACGGAAACTGTATTCATCCAAACACTGCCTGGCCCATTATCTCCAGCCCCCCATTGGCTAACTCTCACATATTATTTTAGCCCATCTCCATTAATGTGTATCGCCACTTGAGTTGTGGCTTACCGGCATGAAAGCATGGCGTCTGCTCCACTGCCTTCTCTCTCACAGCATTTCGTTCTATCTACTCCGCCCACCTAAGGGCTGTCCTACCAAAAGGCCAAGGCAGTTTTCTTTATTTAACCAATGAGGGCAATATACAAACAGAAGACCCTCCTACACCATTTCCCCTTTTTCTGTTTAAACAAAAAAGAAAGCCTTTAACTTTAACATAGTAAAATTACATAACAAAACTTATCAAGCAAGAATTACAGTTACAACCTATTTTATCTTTTATCATGACAAAGGAAAACTATCACTATAACTATCCATTCTTTAACTCCATCAAAGACTCCAGAAGGATAAAATATTACCTAAGTAAACAAGAAATAAGCAACTTCTAAACTCTAAAAATGACAGAGACATCTCGCTACCTGTACAGTCACCCAAAGTTCCTTTGTACCGTTGGGGCATCCATCTTCAGCCTACAGGCCCATAGTATCCAGTAGACTTTTCCATGAAGCAGGAAAATTTAAAGACAGTTTAGTCACTTTCTTCTGTGTCCTGCAGAATGTCTCGTAGACTCTTTCATGAAGCAGGAACCCTGAAGGATCATCTCACCTTTAGGCAAGTTTAGCAGTCCTCTTTTTGTGGGTTCTTTGTGTCCAGTTTATGCAACAGTCCAGGCAAGAGCAGTTTCTTGCCCAATTCTATAAGGAGTTTCTTGCAAACTCCACAAGGAGCCTCTTCGATGCCCATCTTCCTCTTGAAGTAGCTGGTGCTGCCAGAAGCAGACGTGTCTCATTGTCATGAAAAGTCCTAAGTTATTAAAATATTTAAATGCCATGTTCTGTAGTCTTTGAAAGAATGCCTATCTGAAATATATCTATGTACCTCTAGAAAATCTAACATGACTACAAACTTGACTATATCAATGACTATCCATTAACAACCTATATTTTCTAATTATACATTACATTTTTAAATGAATTACACAATCACAATACCTTAATCAATATCAGAAATACATATATATAACAAAATTGACCTTAAATTTATATCAATAAAGTAAAATTTATACCGATGTAAATTATCCATATCTATATCATCTCCCCCTTTAAATTTAAAGAACATTTAGAAACAATATTTGGGAATACGGGCGTAGTTACTTCTCTAAACTTCTTACTGCTGTATGGGGGCGCTGTCAGTCAGGTCTTTTATGGTGTATCCTGTGTGCCACGTTGGGCACCAATCTGTTGTATTGAGGGCTCAGGCTGCGTTCCCAGCGCCGGGCCCCTTGTTCTGTCCCACCCGGCTCCCGGTGCGTACCCGAAATAATTACACGGAAACTGTATTCATCCAAACACTGCCTGGCCCATTATCTCCAGCCCCCCATTGGCTAACTCTCACATATTATTTTAGCCCATCTCCATTAATGCGTATCGCCACTTGAGTTGTGGCTTACAGGCATGAGTCTAACCCGTGTCCATCTTGTGCTGGAGAAGCATGGCGTCTACTACACTGGCTTCTCTCTCACAGCATTCCCTTCTGTCTACTCCGCCCACCTAAGGGCTGTCCTACCAAAAGGCCAAGGCAGTTTTCTTTATTTAACCAATGAGGGCAATATACAAACAGAAGACCCTCCTACACCAAAGGGGCTCACTGAGATTGCTGGCCATTCATCTAGCCTAGCAACATACAGCAGTCTGTAGATCCAGTTAGAGGCCCTGTCTCAGGGGAATAAGTGGGAGAGTAAGAGAGCAGGACACCCTGCCCTCCCCTTGTATCCGTGAGCACAAAAACATGCACACCCGCAGACGTGTGTACATACACCACACATACACACACAAACATGAAATAAAAAAAATAACCTGACAATTTTAAATACTAGTAAGGAAGTTAGGGTAACTGGTAGATAGATTCATAAAGTGGTGTAGATGCTTTGAAGCAGTTTGACAATGCCTTACAAAGTGAAACATACAACTGCCAGACTAGAAAATAACTCCCCTTTTGGATATTTACTCAAAGAAATGAATGCATATATCTACATCAAAACCTTTATGAGAGCGTCCATAGCCACTTTGTTCATGTGAACCCTGAACTAGCAACAACGCAAACGTTCAGCAACAGGAGAATAGCTGACACCGTTGATATATTTCTTCAATGGAATACTATGCAGTAATAAAAAGGAATTACTAACATAAGCAATAACATAGATGAACCACAAAACTATTATGCCGAGCGAAGGAAGCTATATAGAAAAGATAAATGCTGTTATTTCCCACTTGTATGAACTTCTAAAAGGAGAGATTGTAATCTATCACAATAGAAAGTGGTTCAGTGGTCTCCTGGGCCTGAGAGGAAGGCAAAACAAATGAGTACAAAGGCGCATGAGAGAATATTGGAGAAAGACGGAGATGTCTGTCACAATGGGCATAGTGGTTATGTGGCTGGGCATAATTTTCTAAACTTATCTAGCTGTGCACATAAAAATATTAGTTTATTATACGTAAGCTGAGCCTCAGTGGAGTTTAAAAATAGAAGGGAAATCATCGCTCTATCCCCTTAAAGAGGAAACATGTTTGCATGTAAATTGCGTCTCAAGGGATTTGACCTCTTTTTTACTTTTATTTATTTATTTAGTGCCTGCACATGCGTCCATGTATGCCAGGGACACACATGATGCAGAGTACATACGGAGGTCAATTCTCTCTACCAGGTGGGTTCCAGGAATCAAACTCAGGTCATCAGCTTGGCAACGAGCTCTTTACCCTCTTAGCCAACTCATGGCCCTGGCGTTGAGTTTTTTTAATGGAAAAAAATTATGTTACATTGTATTCATTTTCATAGGTCATTGAATGTTTTCCAGATTTTATGAATTTTATGCAGCAATACTATTCAGTGTCGTGCATGGCCTGTACTTTAATTGTTCATTGTTGTTGAACTCTCATTTTTCTCCTTCAGTTCTTCCTTTACTTACTTCCTTCTACATTTTAAACAACAACAACATTGCAGTGGACATCTGCACATACAAAACGTTTGTGTCTCTCTGGGTTCTGAGAGATGACCCAGAGACCCTCTCAAGCCTCTCGTGGCATTCGCTGTAACTCCGGAAGCTGACGCCTCCACTCTCAACACTTTAGCATTCGTTATCCCCGTGCCTGCTGAAACATCGCTTCTCAAACTGTGGCTCATGAATGCTGCCCCAAATACCTCAGCTCAGACTCTAGCTGGCTTCATGTTAGGAGCTACAGTGACTTCACTGTTCATCCCAGTTCGTGCTCTTGCAGAAATATATCAGGGCCCCAGACCTTAGCACAACTGACTCCATAATGGAAGTACTCTTCTGGCCTTGGAACCCAGCATGTAGACAGCAGCACATGCCAAACTGAGAACAAAGGCTTAATCCATCAAAGTCTGTAGTTCTGGGAAAGTCTCTACATGTATTAACCTTGCTTTTTGGCTTCTGTAGTTCTGCTTCTGACTAACTGAAGCGTGTCAACCCAGGATATGGCTTTTGCGCTTACAAACTCACCCTGAGAAGGGCTAAGGACCGCACTCAGGTCCGAACACCCAGCGCACTAATCAGCTGCCTAAAAGACTTTCTATTGGCTTGAGCCCCTGTCCAAGTGGTCTTCTCTGATGGATACCTTACAACGAACACAGTGGCCTCACTACGGAAACAGGAACACTTACTATTTTCCCACCACCACGCCTCAGAATCAACTTAGTGCATGTTTGGATTGTCTTGTGGGGATATATTTGATAGTTCTCAATTGCTGTTTGAATTGCTGAGCTGAATTTCGTTTAAAGAAATAATTAATAAATTCTGACTTGGCACTGGAATTTCTGAAGTATTGCTGCTGTTTTACACTGCATGCTCATGCAAAGCGGCATGTGTGACATTAACAATTAGGAAATCCAAGTGTTGGTGAACTCTGGAGAATGTTGAAGGCGTTCTACACACACATTCAGTCAAGCCTGGACTCTTTGCGTAACGGTCTGAGTTGAAACGTTCCATCCTATAGAGATTTTTAAGACTGAAAATCTTGTAAAGGGCAGCTCTGTTAAGACTCAGGAAGCAAAGACAGACTGTGGAAGTGTACACCTTTAATCCTGGCATTCAGAAGACAGAACTAGATGGATCAGTGTGAGGCCAGCCTGGTCTACAGAATGAGTTCAAGGACAGCCAGGACTGTTACACAGAGAAACCCTATCTCAAAAAAATAAATAAATAAATAAAGCCGGAAGTGGTGGCGCAAGCCTTTAATCCCAGCACACGGGAGGCAGAGACAGGCAGATCTCTGAGTTGGATGCCAGCCTGGTCTATAGAGCGAGTCCCAGGACAGGCTCCAAAGCTGCACAAAACCCTGTCTCAAAAAAACCTAAGTAAACAAACAAATAAACAAACAAACAGCTCACGAGTCTCAGGAAGTTCCTGGAAATTACCAGATTCACAAGGCTCCTCCCTCCCCAAGGTTTTAAGAGCACTAAGGATTGCTGAGAGAAGAGACAACAGAGCTGAGCTGTCTAGCGGTGACTCTGGCCTGTTATGCAGCTATGCAGAGACTGCAGGGCCCTAGCTTTTGTGAGCTGTCGCTGATGTTAAGTTGAGCTTTTGATGTTGCAGCTGCCTTCAGTCATCCCATAAGTTACCTAACATTCCCATAAGTTACCTAAACAAGCTCACTGGCTCGGCAATTTGGACATCAGTAGCAGTGTTACTTGAATCTGTCACTGGTTTCCTATCTGAGATGAGTAGACATTTGTTCGTGTCTCCCAGGAATAGTGCCACACAATACTATCTCATAGGATGCAAATTCATTTTCCTCTTTAATAAGTGGTAAAATTCTATGTATACCAAAGAATTGTTAATGGTTTTAGATTTTTAAATTTTATTATATATACACGAGCAATTTGTCTGCATGTATGTATGTATACTACATGCATGTCTGGTGTCTTCAAAGTCAAAAGAAAGTGTTGGATTTCCTGCAACTGACTGTTGAAGACCAACAAGTGCTCTTAACTGCTAAGCCATCTCTCCAGCATGCCCCAAAACTATTTTAATTTTTTTTATTATTTACTATCAGTAAATATTTGATTTGCAAACCTTATTTTAGATATCTATATCAAATTGAATTAGACTCACAAGCAGACATCCCATGTATGTGTTTGGAGTATGGTCTTGGCTCTATTGCTGTCATGTCCACTTCCCCAGAGAGAGGGAGCTTCCAAACCCCCAGTTTTCACCATTGCAGACTATGTTCACAACCTCTGCTGGCTTCCCAGGGTGTCACCTCCTAGTGTGGCAATCAAACCCTCCACAGTGACCTAATTAGTCTGCACTTGGCTTTGACCCTCCTATTTCTCCTGAGCCACACGCAACATATCCTCCGAGTCACACGGATGACTGGTGAGTTCCCACCTCTGGGCCTTTGGTAAAGCTTTTTCCAGCTTAAATACCCTTCCCTGCCCTGCTGCTCCGCTGCCCTGCTGTCCTCTGTCTGCGGGAACTTCACCCATTACTCAGGGTCCAGCTCATGTGTGAAGATCATTCTTGTCACACCTTGTCATCCAAAAGCCTTCTTTAGATGGTCACGGTGGTGCATGACCATAAAACCAGTTCTTAGGAGGCTGAGGCAGGAGGATGATGAGTTTGAGACCATTTGAAAACAAAACCAAACAGAACCCCGCTGAATTATACATCTGTTACGTCACCAGTCCTAGTCTGGGTCCACATGTCTCCGCCAGAGATCTCCACATGATCTCATTTCCCTCCATCCAACTCTTCCCTTCCATATTTCTGGCATGTAGTCAGTGCCACATGACTTGTGTGGAGCTGAATTTTCAGAACCTGCTGTGGAAGCGGAGGAGAAATGATGTGACAGAGGTCTGAAGCCATAGCAACCTGAGAGAGCAGAGGAAGAAAATCCTTAGGAAATGGACCTCTCCCCTGGGCTGGTGTGATTATCAAAAGGTAGGAATGCTGGCCAGTGTATCCTTGGCAATGCTGTTCTTGAGAAAGGAGAGGAGAGAAAGTGCACATGCCAATGGTAAAACAAGAACATGGAAAAAAGGCACACATGCCCAGCCCTAAGCCAGGCTCCTGGGCATCCGGCAGGTCAGCAGCGTGCTATCGTCCTAAGGAATTGTCATGACCCCCTGTACCCAGTGGCATAGCAACCAGCCAACCTAAGCATCAGTAGACGAAAGCAGCGAGACAAATCCTCCCATGGTGCTGCCTGCTCTAGCAGGGAAATGATGAGCTAGAAGAATAGACAGCGAAGCTGATCTGGATCCCTCCAAATACCCACGAGGCCAAACTTCAGGTGACGGAGAATGAGCAATCTCAGCCCTGGTGTCCCTGCGAAGCAGACTACAGAGTGAGAATTAAAAGGGGAGGGGTTTGAAGGGCTCTTTATAGTCCTTAGTATTGCTTCTGACATCAGCCTATGCAGCATCCCTGGGCTAAGGCGCCAGGAAGATGGATGGATTTGTCTTTCTGTTAAACACCATTAGCCCGAGCGCTGGGGAGAATGAAGAATGGGTTGCAGACTCACATTTAAGGTTCCATCTCTTTTCTCCTAATTAAGAAAAAAACACTACAAAATAACTTCCACGTGTGCTCCTCCACTCAGCCCCTTCAACCTCAGGGAAAGATGGGTGGGCCACTAAATTACAAAGATGACCCCCTCAGCACCCACCAGACCCAGGAGCTTAAGTTCAAATCCAGCCCATCAGCACCATCAGGTCCTTACTGTGTCAATAACCTACTTCAAGATCCATTAAGTCACTTGAAGGAGCCGATCATCTTTAAACCCCAACAGTCATTTCCATTAAGACAAATCACAAGGGTCTGTTGTTTGCCACAGGTACAAATCACTCTGCCTGCTGATGGGACTCCCGTCTGCCTTTGTGATCTAAACCATCCGTAAACGTCACAACAGAGGGAGAAAAGCAAAGAAAAATCAGTGCTTCTACTTCCAGCTGGGGATAAATGCAGGAACAGGTACAACATCTGTGTACAAAATGGTTGGGGAAAACGTTGACGTCATTTGCATCCGGGACTAGAAGAACGACTACGGGTTTAGCAAGGTCATAAAGCTCAAAGCTACAGCGCAAAAGTCAATTGTACCTCGCTATATGCCAGCAGGAAAATGGAATTTTCCAATTTTTATTTTAATCAAGCTATTTTAAATAGTTTCATTGATAGTGGTACCCAAGTGGAGAAAAGTTGTTAAACACTATAAAATGCCACTGAAATTAAGTAAGACCTAAATAGAGGAGGTTAACCCACATTCAGGGTTGGTAAAATAGCAGGTCTTCCTAAACCAATCCACAGAGTCAATGAAAGCCCAGTCAAAACTCCATCAGGCTTCCGCTGGATTTGAAAGGTCATTCAAAAGGCCAGTGCATGCTGGAGTACTGGAGACCAGGGTGACACTGCTAGGGAGTGAAGGAACCTTCTAAGGGTGGGGTCTGGTTGGGAAAATTAGGACATTGGGGGTGTGAACTTGAAGACAATAATGAGATGCTGGCCCCATTTCACTCTGTTGGTTTCTAGCCGCCTTGGCTCCTGCTGTGTCATGGGCTGGCTTGCCCCTGGTGCAAGACAATGGACCAATTGACCATGGACTGAAACCTCTAAAGCAGAGCCACAATAAAATAAACTCTCTCTCTCTCTCTCTCTCTCTCCAAATGTAGTTATCTCTGGTATTTGTTGCACTAACAGAAAGATAACGTGCTGATAAACTGACTGATTCAAAATTCATATGAGGGCTGGAGAGATGGCTCAGAGGTTAAGAGAACTGACTGCTATTCCAGAGGTCCTGAGTTCAATTCCCAGCAACCACATGATGGCTCACACCCATCTATAATGAGATCTGGTGCCCAAAACACTATATACATAATAAATAATTTTAAAAAAAGCTCTCTCTTAAAAAAACATATGAAAAGTCCAAAGATCTAAAATGGCCCCCAAATTTGGGGGGATGTATTTAGGGAATTTGTGGGAACTGATTACAATACTTCCCATCATGCCCCAGTTTTTAAGGCAGTGTTATCAGTGTGAGGTTAGCTATGAAGATCAATGAGTCACAATAGCAGCTCGAGAGACAGGCATGTGGCCAACTAAGTTTTTGCAAAGGTGACAACATAATAAGAGAAAAAGACAGTCATTTCATAAGTGGACTGTGGAAATTACATGCTAAGATAAGGGGACACTAACATAAAATACATACATAGTATATCTTCTTAATAAATCATGTTCTGGTATGAATGTACAGTTCCATATTTGGTTTGGTCATATGAACATTGCAAATGTTTCTTCCCAGGCTGCTGCTGGCATTTTCATATTTTTAGTAATGACTTTTAAAAAGCAGTTTAAATTTTGGATGATGGTCAGCTTATGAGTTTTCTTCTTTTGTGGTTCATATTCTTTGTGTCCTAAGAATTCTCCAGCTATAGCCAATTACAAAGATCCTGCTTGCCCTCTCTCAAAGCTTTACAGTCAAGTTGTGTGTTATGATCAATCTCAGGCCAGCTATGGTGGCGTACGCCTCTGCTGCTAGCCCTCAGGAGGCAGAGGCAGGCAGGTCTTTGTGAGTTACCAGGACAGCCTGGTCTACACAGTAAATACCAGGCCAGCCAGGGTGACATAGTGAGACTGTATCTCAACAACAACAAGAATAATAAAGAAATCATAAAATAAAATTTAGAAATTTAGGTTGTGGTTGGGCATTGTTTGAGGGATGGGTTCTGGTTCATTGTGTCCACACTGTATGCTGTAAACAATTTTTGCTTGTCAATTCTAAAACAGTTCAAATATAAGAAACTCTTATAATGTAATGGTGACAGAGAATGCAATCAAAGTTGTACTCAAGAGTGCAGCCATGATATAACCAGCTGCCTTCTTGTCTCTTCTCCATCATGCTGAGGTGAAACCCAAGGAACCCCTATGCTTTGAAGTGTCCCCAGCCCTCCCCTCGCACCTTTACCTAGAACACTGAAGTTTCTCTGCTGTGGTCTGTGCTTCTCCCACCCAACCATTTGCCTCCCTCATCCACTCCAGAACCTGCTGCCTCTTCAATGGCAATGGCTAGGCCTTCTATCCATGCACCATTGTGCCAAGAACTGTCCAACACTCTGGTGACAGAGTGGTACCAAGTCCCTGCTTCTCCTTGTTGGAGGTAGACATAGATAAGAGACTTCCTAACTAAATCAATGTTTTCTGAGCCCAAGTCCTGAGCACCGTGTAGATAAGTTATAAACAAAGGGACCAGGAGGGCAGCATGTGTGGCCACTACATGGAGCTACAAAGGGAGCTAGGGACAGCCTCTCAGAGTACTCTGGCAGTTTACCAGAGGTGTGAGGATACACAGGTAAGTGACAAGGCACTGCTTCACCTCGAATTCACATGTTGAAACCCTAATTCCAGAATGCCCCACTCTGGCTAAATAAGGTCATGAAGATAAGCCTTGGTCTAGTAAGACCAGTGTTCTTATGGGAGGAGACAGGGACCTCTCATCTCCTCTCTCCCTTCTCCCCTCCTTCCCTCCTGGCACCAGGTGAGGACCCGGTAAGAAGGTGTATATGTTCAGGAGCCCTTCACAGCACCATGATCTTCCTGAGAGGTCTCCAACTCAACTGAGAAAGCAAAGGTCTGTGGTGTAACCCTGTCTCTCCAGTAATTGACAGCAGTCCTTGCTAACCCAACAAGCCTGAAGATGAACTAAGTTCAGTCAACCAAAAGTGGGTAGCTATGACAGAGCATAGGAAGTCACTGCGGTCATAGGTCTCGCCCTGTAGCCCCAGCTTGACTCACAGCAGCTGAGGGGCTCAGGTCGGAGTGACAGGAAGCCAAGCCTGAGATGAGTCCTGAGCTAGACTCTACTCACGGGTGTCTGAGTGATGGAGCGGGAGTGAGCCCTTGGGAGCTGGACCTGGTCTCCCATGAGACCACCAGGTCACTCCTGTTAGCCAGGCTCTCCCGTTGCCTGGGAAGCATCTGCCAGCAGAGCAAACACCAGGTCAGGATTTGCTTCTCAGGTGGCACAGGACCAGAAGGCTCCGGCAGACACAGACACAGAGCAGCCACCAAACAAGCAAAAACAAATGGAAGGAATCACTCTGGAACTGGAGCCACCCAGAACCCCATGCTGGTTATGGTATCATAAGAAAACTCAAGAGACAGAAGAGCCACAGCTGGATACGACCCAAATCGGGAGGTTTTCGTTTTGGGGTATTTGTTATTGCTGTTGTTTATTTGTTGTTTCTGTTTTTTGTTTCATTCTTTGGTTGGTTTTTTGTTTTGTTTTGGGTTTCCTTTTTCCTTTTTATTTTTGTTTGTTTGTTTGTTTCTGGTTTTGGACTACTACCAAAACACGCAGACCCAAAGCACAGGCATGGAGCAACATGAACATCAGGGCTGTCAGTAAGCCTGAAATCCAACTGACCAAAGCATTAGGTTTTCCTGACTCAAACTACAGATAGCGTGGCCCCATGCTGGAGGTAAGATTGGCCCCAGAAAGCTCCTAAGTAAGAAATGAGGCTGTGAGGAAAAGGGCCAGCCAGAGCCGTGCTGGGAACTAATTAGTGCTGCTCTAGTCTTTGATCCCTGGGCATTACTGGGGGCAAGTTAGAGACAAGGAGTCACAGCTATCACCCACCCCACCAAATATATTCTGTTAGTGTTCCTGGTCGACCCAGTGAGACTGAAGAGCACTGTCCTCTGGCTTGCCGGTTACCTAGGGTGTGGGTAGAATCTGAAACATTTTAGGAGAAGAATGGGATCAATGAGAGGAGGGGAGGAGAGAAGGAAGAGAGTCCTTTGGGGGGAGGGCATTATAAGCAAATTACAATGGTATATGTATGCGGGAAATGCTATGGCGAAGCCCATTATTTTGTATGCTAACTAAAAAGATTAATTTCAAAATATGAATTAAACAAATAGGCACAGTGGCACATGACTGTGATCCCGGCACTTAGCCCTTAGAATGTGAAGTCAGGATGAACACAAATTCAAGATCACCGTCAGTTACGTAGTGAGTCTAGGCTGGCCTGGACTGCATGAGACCACATCTCAAACAAACAAAAGGCTTTAAAGTAATAACATTAATACCATATGTGCTTTGTCTAAGATATTGTCATATCATTATCTCATTTGGACTTCTCAGAACCCTAAAATAGCTGTAGCAGCGGCCTAGAGAACACACTCAAACACAAGGTGAGAAGAGACTTGGGGGTCATGGTGGATTTGTGAAGCCACTGCTAAGAAAACCTCATTCAGAGATGTCTGTGATGGCTGCTGAATGACAGCCTTCATGTCACACATCTGCCCTCCTCTCACCCATAATTGGAAAATGTGACCCAATGACAGCCCATCCATTGGCTGCATGCTGGTCCCTACAGCAGCCTAGAAGAAAAGCCTTCGCTCAATGGAGTTGTGGCAGGTGTACCAAAATCTTAAATTACAGAAAGTTGAGATTGGAGGAAAAAAAGTTCCGGGGTGATAAATAAACACAGTCACTTTGGGAGCAATACAGAAAATGTCTATTCAAGTTTTAAAACGCACCTAATTTATTGCCCAATAATATTCTCCTTGACATTTTATATCATAAAAATTATCCAATTTTTGTAGCATTGCCTATAAACAAAACTTTGATTTGGAAATAACTTAAACACCAAAGAAAAATGTAATATATGACACAATAGAATGCTAACCAGCAGTTTAAAACAATAAATTAGAAATACATGTATTGGTATGGCTAGGTTTGAAACATACAGATAAAAAAATACAGGTTCCAGAATCATTAATAAAGAATACTAACACTGAAGCCAGGCGGTGGTGGCGCACACCTTTAATCCCAGCACTTGGGAGGCAGAGTCAGATGGATCTCTGGATTCAAGGCAGCCTCGTCTACAGAATGAGTTCCAGGACAGCCAGGGCTGCTCAGAGAAACCCTGTCTTGAGAAACAGAATGTTCATATTCAATATGGAGCTTGCCTGTCTAGCAGTGTGGTGATTTTTAAGCCCAGTTAACCATCCCACTGGCAATCATGCTAGATGATATTTTCCAAATGTGCCCAAGTTCATCAAAGAGTTGAGAGGACCAGGCAGAAACACCCAACTGGAGGTGAAGGCAGAAGCCCAGAGGTTTTTGGAGCTGGAAACTTGCTTCTGTCTGGGTACATTTTTCTAACCATGTGGATGTGACCCTTCCACGTTCATAGCTTCACAGGCCGGGAGATGACACAAACAAAGCTGAGGTCCTTAGGGTACGGAACAGAAGTTGTTCCTGTACGTGACATATTCCTGCTAGTGCTCACACCACCCCAGTGTGCTTATGTCTCACTTCTCACTAAGAAGTAAGCTACTGTACTAGATGTACAGTAAGCTTCAAAGTTAGACATCACAACTCCTTCAACTATGGTCCTTTGGCTCCAGTTATTTTAGCTACTTTAGAGTCTGTGTTTTCACGTGAATCTTAGAGTCAGTACACTATTTTCTACTGGGGAAAACTTTAGAAATTTTATTAGGGCTACGTTGAATCTATTGACAGTGAATCAACTAAAGGACAAATGCCATTTGCACAATACTGAGTCATGCTATATCTCTTGGGATGGTGGTTTCTATTAGTAATAGATAACCAGTCACACTCGCTCAGAAGGTGAGAGGCTCGTAACAGAAACCCAGAGACAAACAGAAACAGACCCATAGAATTACAGGGAAGGAGACAGAAAACAATTGGGTTTGGAAATCTCTTTTATAAGGAAGAGTGAACTAGTTTTCATCCAAATTGCTTCTTTTATTACTGTAATAAAATGCCTAACAAAAGCCACTTATGGAAGGAAGAGATTGTTTAGGTTGACAATTTGAGGGTATAGTGAGTCCATCGTGTACCGGTAGGCTTGGTAACAGGAGCTGGAGGTAGTTGGTCACGTTGCATCTGCAGTTAGGAGACAGACAGAGATGAATGCTGGTGCTTGGCTCACTTTCTCCTTTTCTGTTCAGTCCACAACTCTAGCCTAGGGGATGGCATCACCACATCTGGGATGGGTTTTCCAATCTCAACCCAATCGAGAATTGTCTTCACAGAGATGCTCAGATCTTTGTTTCTTAGGCGATTCTAGATCCTATGGACAATGGATATTAACCATCACACTGAACTTGAATGCAATGTCCTTCTTGGCAGCCATATCTCTTATATTTTTCTCCCCCATTTCTTTTTTTTAATCTGTTAGCATTTGACCTGAGGGTAGCCACCATCATAGAACTTCATATGGATAAAAGAATGAAAAAAAATACAAAAATTCTATCTTTCTGCCCACAGAAACAGAACACTAGTTATTGCTAGAGGGAATCTTGAGTGCTTTTCCCATTTTTTTCCTCTTTTGAGGATGTCCTAAAAAGTAACCTAAGTTTAGGACTGTGAAAACAAAGACAGGTAGTTATACCAATGGTGTGTGTGTTTCTGGAAAGAGATAACAAGAAAAGAGCACCTTGGTCAAACGGAATAAACCCACATCACCTTTCCCCCGTTTTTTCCCTTATGATCTCCCAGAGATGATGTCATCTTTGGAACTACGTGGTGGTACTGTAGGAAGTCAGGTGAGAGTGGGCCATTGTGAGCCCCCTTAGACTAGGAAAGGAGGCATCTGGGAACCAGACAGTCTTGTTAATCTGAGAGAAGAAAAATGCAAAAAAGATAACCCTTACGCTATGTGTGACTAGTACATTGTGAGCTGCACATGAGAGAGGCAGTCCCAAACAGCACTGGAAGACCTAGGAAGACCTAGCATTAAAACTACCATCTGCAAAAACTGAGATGAAACCTATATTCTGAGTCTGACTGAATTGATCGCCTGCATTAACAAAAATCAATATTTACATCATAGTTTTAGTGGAGCCCATAAGCTAATGCAACATCCAAAGTGCTCAAGAAACAATCCAAAAGTTCTCAGCTCTCAAAGAACCAGAAACATACGGCCAACACCAGAGAATGAGCAGGTGCTGAGATCAAAGGGACACATACTAGACTTCACAGACAGACTGTAAAACAGTTCTTATAACTATGCTTCAAGAAGTTAGGATGATTCCTCCTGGATTTAAAAAACAAAGGGATTTTAAATCTCAGCAGAGACTAAAGACGAATAAAAAAAACAAACGAAATTTCATAGCTAAAAACTGCAATGTCTAATATAAAATACACTTGGATTGGCTCAATAGGATAATGGAGATGGCAGAGAAAGGATCAGTGAACTTTAAGACAGATCAATAAAATCACCCAATCTGAGGAACAGATAGATCAAAAGAAAAAAGGGCTTCAAGGACCCATAGGAGAAATCAAAGGTTGCACCATTCGTGTCTTTAGAGTCTCAGAAGGGAAGAGAGATCGGTACAGAACAAAATAATTGCACAGATGATGACTGAATTTTTCCCAGGTTTGATGAAAGACATAATTTTATAACTCTGGGAATTCAGCAAATCTAAAATAGGATAAACTCAAAAAAAGACCCACCTAGATATATAACCAAACAGCTAAAAGATAAAGACATGGACAAAGTCTGGATATCACCCAAAGGGGAAGAAATAGCATCAGGGAACCAAACTTCAGAATGTGGATTTCTCACTAGAAGCATGGAGGCCAGGAGACTGTGATTGGAATCTTTAAAGTGCTGAGACAAAGGAGCTGTTGGCAGAATTGTGCATTCAGAAAGGACACTCAGGGGATTGCACTGAGACGAAGGCATGCTCAGATGAAGGGAGATGAAGACAGTTTCTCATCAGCGGATCTGCTCTAAAGAAAACGCTAACAGAGGAGCTGCAGGGTGAAGGGCAAGAACAGCATAGAGAAACAGAAAACATCAGGAAAAGAACATCGATGACCTAAAACTCATAGAACATAATCGTCTTGGCTTTTTTTCTCCTGTTAAGCTAATTTTGTTGAAAAAATAATATTATTGGATGGAGTTTTTGATACAGGTAGATGAAGCACATTCAAAGGTAGATATAATATGTATAATAGAGGTTATAAAATGGGCAAGGAATTTATATTGTTTCCACATTTTACTTGATGTGGTAAAATCTTAATTCTAATTAGATTGCCAAAGTTTATTTGTGTGTATATAACTCCTAGAGCAGCCACTGAAAACAGTATAAAGAAATATAAATCAAAGGTCAATAAATAAATCAAAAGAGGATAGTAAAATAAACATCCAAGTAATGCTAAGACAAAATAGGAAAGAAAACAATGAATAAAAAAGAAATGTTAGATTCTACTGTTCTAATGATGCATTAAATGCAAATGGTATAAATGTACACATTAAAAGGCAGAGGTGAACAAAATTGCTAAGAAAAACAAGTTCAAACTATATGCTCCCTATTAAGAAACGTATTTTTAAAAATAGCTTCATTGATAGGTCAAAAGTGAAAGCTATACCATGGAAGCATTAACAAAAAGACAGTGGGGGGCCAATGAGAGGGCTCACTGGGTAAAGGAACTTGCCATCAAGACTGACAACCTGAGTCTGGGCCGCATATTTCAAATGGCGAAAGAAGAGAACCAACTCCCGCAAGTTATCCCCTGACCTCCACATAAGCACCATGGCACATGTATGCACACATATACTACAAAATAATTAAATAAATGTAGAAGCAAAATAAAGCTGGTATGTCTGTATTAGCACCTAACAAAGCAGATTTTAGAAAAATAAACATCATCCTGCATAATGAGTGGGGTTTATAACTTTTAAATGAGAGTGACTAATTTCTAAGAGTCTGGAGGATTGAGAATGGATAAATGAGAGCCTGGGAGTCACTCAGATGATTCCAGAAACAGGATAAGGCCAGATTGTTCACGAAGTAGTGAGATGAGAGCTGGATATAAAAGGTGAGTGGTAAAGTGGGAGACAATGTCTTCTGACACAGTCATCTCATCACAGCTAATGTCCAATGCTGCATGGGCTGCGCCACTTAAAACAGAGCAGAAAGTAGAGCAGGGAGCTGGCCTGGAAAAGGCAATGTGAGTTAAGCATGTACAAGAAAACGATAGCACAGCAGCATGGGCTATGGGCTATTTCATGGACAACTATGCACCTGGCTCTCCTTGCACGCCAAGTGCGGTCTTTTATACAGTGCGTGGCCTGAGATATCAGCCCAACCCTTTCCTCTAGGTGCTAGCATCCCAAGGTTCAGTGATAGTTAAAAGTGAAATCTGTACCAGAAAACATGACTCCATTACTGCTTCACTGGGACACAGGAGAGGGCAGTCAGAAACTAAATACAAGATGTTCACTGTTTGCCTGGGCACACAGTATTGTAATTCTTCTGACATAAGCGCCAAGGGAAGAGAAACTAGCACCATGGACAGCTCCCAAAGACATTGCTACGGCTTCATAAAGGAATAAAGATAAGTGTAGCTCATGTTTCTGGACCAGTTCATCTACTAGTTCCCATAAACCAAGGCAAAGAGTGCAGAAAGTTGAGCTGATGTGAAAGACGGTAAGCCTGCTTTCAGACAGCATCTATAGTGCTGTGATGGCTGACCCCTTCGATCAGCCCGATGAGATCTAGAATCAGCTGGAACATGGGCAGCAGGAAAAGTAGTTAAGACAGGTGTGTATGTGATGTACGGGTGATATGGGTAATCCCATAATCATAAGGACAGTCCCAAGCTAAAGGTGGGCTAGAGAAAAGATGCGAGAGGAGCCGTGCTCATCTGAGGAGACTGGCTTCAATGAGAAGGGAGAAGAGCTCAGAGTAGGTGAAGCAGAGTCCGCATTAAGGGATATTTGAATGCTCAGTGGTATCCAGCACTGAGTCGGTATGATCAATCAGACAACTGGGACAAAGAGGTCAAGGCTTTCAGAGCACTGAACTAAAACCCCCTTGTTGGTACCTATAAAGGTAGAAAATGCAGAAGTTCCAAACCTTCTGGAGGATTTTGTGAGCATAATTCACTCTCTCGCAAAGCATTGTGCAGAAAGGTCAATACGAGATGAATATGGGTGATCCCAGGAGGTACAAGCCCAGAGGACCCCAACTGTCTACATTTGAGTACAAAACACAGAAGACTTCTTAAACACCGAAGAAATTTCTCTCCTTCAATTTAGGATCAATATACACTTTCCCCTATGGGCCAAATTTCAGTGGACTTTTATTTAAAAGGACAAGAATTCAGTCCTGAAAGCTGGGGTCCACTTAAGCACAAACTCTGGGGCTCCAGAACCATGGACAGCAAACCCAAGCCTCCTCTAAAGAGAGGTTTGCTTATTCTAGTCTGGGTGAGGTCATTTCTGGAAGATAACTGACAGCCCTTAATGGCCTTTAAAGGGTCGTATGAATTGAAGTGCTTCCTCCATCAGCCCATCTTCTCTTCAGAACCAGGGCAAACCTGCTTAGAGTTTTTAGGAAGCTACCTTTCGAATGCCTCTCAGGGCCTCTTTTTCAAACAGCTCAATTAAGAAAAGGAAATAGGAAGGACAGTGAGCATGAAACTCACATTGAATATAGGCTATTGTCAATAGCAAGAAACTCCTCCCCATCACCAATGATGGGGTTTCCAGAAATCCTATCCCCTGGCATGAGGCAGAACAGACATGTAATTGGGCATATGAAGACAAATATGCATAATAAAACAACCTCACCTATTGCAGATTGGAAGGTGTGTTTTCAAGGAGTTATGTATAGACATGATTTGTTCACTGAAAAAAATGCCTATGGCAGATGACTGGCCAGACAGGCATTGACATGGATGTGCTGTAGGCTTAGAAATATATTTGCAAATCGTGATATAATGGAAATGGACATCATACTTTGCATTTATATAGCAACTATTTCTCCAAGGACCTCAAAGGTTTCTGTAGCCATTACCTGACTCATCCCGGTTACAGGCTTGTAAGATGAAAGAGAGGCAGGGATTACTCATCTCATCTCATTAAAGAGGAAGTAGACGCCCTGAGGGGATGCAACAGTGGGCCAAGGGCATAGTATGAATCATTTGTTTGCTGTAAACCATGGACAGGCTGAAATTCAGTCGCAAATTGTCCTCAGACTTACCAGTTCTGACCTCTAGGCTTCTAAGAAGGAAATGAGTCAGATGCTTAAATGCACAGGGTGGAAGGAAGATGTTGATTGGAAGGGCAGAGGGAACAGTGCCAGAAGTTCATTTGTCCTTCACTGGACTGCTGCTGGTGGCATCCTTCCAGACAAGCAGAGTGCTCCTCCCAGCAGGGAGAAGGAACTGTCCCTGCTCTTTTTGTACTGGACACAGCTCCATGTTAATCACGGCCACAAATGTCCATGATGCATCTTTGTAATGCACACTTAACATATTCATTGTGTTATCTTATAATGGCTATGTCTACTTGACTTCCTTGTAAAAGTAAGAGATAGGCTCAGGAAAGACCTGACTACCTACCTGCGCTCGTGTGCCTGGCACGTTTAGGCTCAGGACTGAGTGCATTTTGACTAATTTGAACATGTTTATTTCTTCCATGCTCCTCGCTATGGGTTCATACACACACTGTGAAGGCCCCAGCACCAGAGCTTCTCAACAAAACTATGTCAGGTAATTCACAAGTAAGCACCTGAATTCAGTCACTCCACAGTGTATATAAACCTGGAAACAACGTGTTGCATGTGATAAGTACACAGGATTTATCTATTTTTAAAAAAAATTTAGCTGAAAAGTTGGAGCCAATTGGTTCCCCAGACACTAACATTTCCAGAACATTTACAGTTCCTCTGCCAGATGGGCCCATGGAGCACAGACCCACCTTGGCCGCTGTCATCACCAAGATGCTTTAGCCTTCCTGGTGCTGGTTTCCCACTTTTGGAGCCAACTCTATCCTGAGTTGGTGGCAGAGCTCCACAAACAGAGCTGGGGGAGACTGACTGACCCAGTGGGCCCTTCTCTTGTTTACCCAACACCACCCAGCTAGGATCTGGGATTCCACCATCTACCACCACTTGGCAGAATGGGCAGAACTGCCTCACAACAGTGGCATCCTTCATGGAGGAGGAAACTGAGGCTCAGGCCCCTCCAGAGTTACCAAAGAACAATGGATGTGCACAAGTATGAGGAACTTGCTCTCTCGAGATATTTTCCAGTTTGGCATTCGGTCACCACAGAACAGAAACTGGGGAGTAGAAAAGCAATGGCCATATCTACAGGGGACTTCCTCTTTTCTGCATTCTTTAGAAGGGCGTGTCAGTGCCACAGCTCTGGGGTAGAGGCATTACAAACCACCCACACACCCCCATCTCTAACTACATAAAGCAAAGTCCAGGGTGTAAACAGCAAAGCTGGCATGGAAGAAAGCCAGGATTTCAACCCGGATGTGTGGGCTTTGTGCCCTTCCCATTAAGCTTCAATAGCCCCAGAGAGTCTGATGCTGTGCCTTGCTCCTGATGCTGTCGTCCTGTGGTGGTAGGGGTTGTTTGCTCATCTTCAAGCAAGAATGTGAGTCATAGCTGCAGCCCAGCAAGCATGTGTGGCATGCTTTTGTACCAGTCACTGTATCACCTGGGACTGGGGCTAAGCTATGACCTCAGCCATGCTGTGGCTGCACTTAGCAACCCATTGTATGCAACAGTGCCATCAAAAGGCACAAGTCACAGATACCATATGCACTTTCGCAGGAGCCCCAGACGCAAGCCAAGCACGTAACCTAAAAGCTTCCAGTAGTTATGTAAAATTAGGGAAAAGAAAGAAGTGGCATAAGTCATAGTAATATTTTACTTAAACCAATACATTCAGTTGATTATCCTTACAACACATAACCAATATAAAAATAATTAGATATTTTACATCTTTTTTCTTTATGCTTTTTCCATAGGTCTTTGGAAACTGAGACTATTCTTTCTATTTAGGATATATTTTCACTTGGACAAGTCACAACTGAAGTGTTCAGGAGCCACAGGAGGCTGATGGCTAGAGTATTGGGAAGTGTGGGTCAAGAAGGATATGTGAAGCTTGGAGGATGCTTCCTGAGTCAGCCAGCTACCAGGGTAACAGCAGAGTGGTTGGACAGCAGAACCATGCTTTCTTGGTTGTGAGTCCATTTGCAGTATGTGCCATCTGCACATCTTTGGGCAGGTTCCTCAGCCTGTTGCCTTGGATGCTACATCTATAAAATCGAGATGTTAACAATGCTCTCTTGAAGGGTTTTGTGAGGATGAAACGAGGAATGGCTTAAAATACTTTAAAGACACATAATCACTAATATAATGGTACTTGTGGATGCCACCATTGCTACCCATTTCACTATGACTCAATTTCCTTTTCTATAAAAAATAAGTTTGTTGAGAACACATGCTGTCTGAGATCCCTTCTTGTTATGTTGTTTGGTGAAAAACAAACAATGTAAGACAGAATCTTACTTTGGGTTTCTATTGCAGCAATGAAACACCATGACCAAACAATAAGTTGGGAAAGAAAGAGCTTATTTGGCTTACGTTTCCACATTGCTGTTCATCATCAGAGGAAGTCAAGACAGAAACCCAAACAGGGCAGGAAGGAGCTGAAGCAGAGGCCATGGAGGAGTGTTGTTTACTGCTTGCTCTTCATGGCTAGCTCAGCCTGCTTTCTCATAGAACCCAGGACCACTGGCCCAGGAGTGGCCCCACCCACAATGGGCTGGGCCCTCCCTTATCAATCACTAAGAAATGCCTTACAACCTGACCTTGTGGAAGCATGCTCTCGCTTGAGGTTCCCTCCTTTCAGATACCTCTAGTTTGTGTGTCAGGTTGACCCAGTCTCGCCAGCACAGAATCCAAGTCAGGTGCTGTACAATATCTCTGAGATTTAGTGCTAAAGTATGTACTGGGCCAGACCCAAGATTCATCCCAGCTCCACAGCAGGGGCTTCCAATATACTAAATGCTTGAGTGGAGCAGGAAGAATTCCTTGTGCAGGTAGATCTCAGTATCTCCATCCTGGGTTCAAATTGGCTGGCTCTCTCAATAGTCTCTCACTTGCCACCCAGAGAGGCTTAGGAGGTTCCTGGCTATAACTCCTCCCTTAAAATGAATTCGGAAGAAAGTCATCCAAACTGGGCTACCTACCACTGCAGACAACCCCTCCTTTACCACATACATCAGTACAGGTTAAAAAAGAAAAAAAGAATTTCCATGGACCTGGGGCTGGGAAGATGGCTCAGTGGTTGGGAGGGGAGGCGGAGGGGGGAAGGCTTGTTTTGTGAGCACGAAAACCTGGGTTCAGACACCCAAGTAAAAGTTTGGGTGTTGTCACATATGTGCAAACATTATTAGCTTCAAATTCGGGGGGGGACTCTTGAGAGAGAGAGAGAGAAAGGCAGAGAGAAAGGGGGTATCTGGCAACCTCTTCTGGCCTTGAAATACACATACACACACACACGCACGCACGCACGCACGCACACTGAATCTTCCAGGGCTGACGACCCTGTACCTGGACTACCAGTCATCTTTGGTCTGAGAGATGAACGGAAGAAGAAAGCCAGAGCTAAAGGCCACATGTCTGAAAACTGCAAATAAAGACGCCCAAAACCCCACCACAGTTATTTTGCTGCTCAAAGACACCCAGAGATCTAGCCTCGTTCACATTACGTGCCAAACAGAAGTCACAGAGATTCAAGGAGGAGGCAGCCAAGTGGGCCAGGTACCTCAGCTCCAGGGAGGCTGGCAGGGGTGATAGAGCCTGCAGTCCATCTCTGGGCATGGCTCTCCTCCTCCCTCCAGTAGTGACGTGGGAACTGGAGTCTCTGCTGTTTCTTGTGGATGATGGGTTTCTGCTGGCTTGGCACCTGAATTCTCCCTCCCCAGGACTCTGAACAGAAAGATAGCAGCGCTGCTCATCTTGATAGAGAAGACGAAAGCAAGGCCAGTGCCGACTCCTTGCCTGCTGTTTGTGAGAGCCATAATCAATCACCTGGATGAGCTCTTCTCAGGCGCTCACCCGAAGGAAAAGCTACTTCAGCTGGTGTCCTCTCAGACACTGAAGCCCAGGCCCATCCGTGAGGAAGGCTCTGAGACTCAACACTGGGCAAGGAAGACCAAAAGCACCACTCTTAGCCCCAAGCAGGCCTGAGTGAAAGACAGCAATTCTACAGCTCAGACGCTAGGGGGATTGCTGGTGTCAGACAGCCATGCTTTGCACTTCTCTGACTGAAGTAGACAGCGGTCCTCGTGGCTCCCAGACACCATGCCTGCAGCACTTTAACATCTTCACCCAGTTAAGGGACTGGACATGTATGCCCTCCCAACATCCATGTTGAAACCCCAGCAATGATGGGAATAGGAGGTGGGCCTCTGAGACTGTGTAAGATTGCAAGTGCGGGCCCCTCCTGAATAGGGTGAGTGCCCTTAGAGTCCTGAGACAGTTTGCTGCTGCTGCTGCTGGCTGCTCTCTGGCAAGTGAGGATTTGGGAAGTCAGTCGTCTGTTCATAAAGGCCTCTACTAGGCTGGCATCCTGGCCTCAACTTCCAGCTTCAGAACAGTGAGGAATACCTTTCTGTGACTTAGAAGCCACCTAGCTTCTGTTACAGCAAAGAGACTGAATAAGATCTGTACCTCAAAGCCATTGCTACATGCTAAGTCCTCCCTTTGTGGTTTACTGAGGATGCTCGCTGAGTCCCAGAATCGCGCCCCCCCATTTTAATGAGTGGTTAATCATGCACTAATAAAGTGGAATTCCTTCCCTGAATGCTTCACCCAGTTAGTGCCACCAGCTGGCACCCATCACTCCATTCCACGAGGGGAGCTCTTCTTCCTGCAGCAGCCAAGCAGTCTCGCCACACAGCCTGGGCGACTCCCCTAGAGGAGCCTTACTGCCCTTCTAGTCCAGGGCAGTGGACTACGGAGCATGAGGCTGTGTCCACGCGCTTAGAAGCCACCTGCGGTCCCTGGCCCCACAGCCTCTCCAGGCTGCTCCTTCAGCTCTTTAGTGAAGAACAGCTCCACACTGAGAGAAATCCCCATGGCTCTGTCAATCACACGGTGAAGACAGTTCTTGCCACAAAGCCCAGGAAACGGCCCCCGAGGGCCACACACAGCTGCAAATGTGTTTACACAACAGCATACTCTCTCATTCTTCGGCAGCCTGGCCAGACCAGGTAGGTAGCACAGCACCCTGGGGACATCTAATCACCCTGCGGGGCCCTTTGCCTCACTCCATGGCACCTGCGGTGTCCAGGGGCAACAAAGGTTGTACAGCACTCAGGAGCAGCTGGAACAGGCCGTGACAGTCTGGCCTAAAACACCTGCCAGACTCCCAACCACTCCTCTCTGCCTGGTACAACTGAGACCAGGAACTCCCTGAATAGTGCCTGGGCCAAGGTCCTCATATGGAAACGTAGGCAGGGAGCAGCTGGGTCAGTAAGGTCAAGCTCAGGGCTGATTGTACCCAAAGGACTAGCCACCAGAGTTCCCAAACGAAAAAGGAAGTTGAGAGCATCCAGTCCTCCTACCTACTTAGAGAGAGGAGCCTGGGGCCCAGAGAAAAGAACTAAAGAAACACAGGAGTTTGGAAATAGGTCTGCAATGCCAGCATTAGGGAGACTGAGGCAGGAGAATTGCTGTGAGTTTGAGGCCAGGCTGGGTACTTAGTGAGATTCTGTCTCAAAAATGAGATAGAGAAAGGAGATGGGAAAGGGGGAAAGGAGATCATGGGAAGAGAAGAAATTAAAGCATGATGTGTAAGGGCTTTGACTAAGTCTAAACCTGCAGAACTACACTTGCCTGCTGCATTGATGGACTTCTCTATCACCTTTATCATCTACATGGGTCCCGTTTCTCTCATCACTGAGATGAAGACAATAAATGTATCCGAAATGATGGTGTGTGGAACCGCATGAGAAAATGAGTAAATAAAGCACACAACACTTAAACTGTGCCTAGGAAGGGAGGAGGGAGGGGAGGGCAGAGAGAGGATAGAGGACGGATGCAGGATCCAGGGGACAGGAGGAATAACTCTTAGTGTCGGAGTTCAGTAGGGTCACCGTGGTGATTAACTGACTATTTCAAAAGAACAGGTAGAGAGGGCTGGGGACAGAGCTTCATGACAGAGCTGGGGGTGGCCCTGAGTTGGATCCCAGCCAGGGATGGAGAGAAGGGGGGATTATTACACCCATTCCATGGATTAGGAACCTGAGTCCCTGTTCAATATCTCTTCTGGTCCTATTTAAATAGAACTTTGGCCCAAGGCCTAGAAGGAAGTGGGCCACACCCTGAACTGCCTCCATTGTCCTCCCTTCACCTTGTTATTGACCACCTCCCCTCCTGAGCTGCAAGAAAAGGAAGGAATTAACATGAAAGTGAACAGCCAGGCCCGAGTAATGCCTCCTCCCGGGCATGGGCCTCAACACCGGAAGTCAAGGAGCAAGGAGCATCTCTTCTCAGTTCTCCGTCCCTGAATCAGCTAGGACTGCCTTTTACTCTCCTGCGGGGTAATTAGAATGCGATTCCGAGAAGGCTACTTAAGAAGAGTGTTCTCGCCTCTCTTCCAGCCGTGAACACGCACGCGCCCGGAGCCTGATGAATGGTAAATATGACCTTTTACAAAGTTTCTCGGCAGGTTGATTTATGACAGCTCCTAACCCAAATGTCTCCGGCAGTGGCTGTTTGTGTGTTTGATGAAGTATTCTTTGTCTGGACTTGATAGTTTACCAGAACCTCCGTAGCTGGTTTCCACGTTCTCTCTCTCTCTCCTCTCTCTCTCTTTCTCTCTCTCTCTCTTTCAGTCAGTCACTCTTTGACTTTAACTTTTTGCTTGTGTATTTAATCAATCTTGCTGGAAAGAAAACATGAATATATTTATGACTCTCAGTCCCCAAGTTGTCAGGCACACAGTATTAGCTTATTACTGTATCTCCCAGATAATTCTCCCTTCTCATCTCCCTACACCTGCACTTTTGAGTTCAGGGAGCGCTCAGCTCAACCCAAATTACTTTTAATGCTTGGTTTGCCAAAGGGGCTGCTTTGAGGGTTTCTGTGTTGAGCAGGTGTATCTTCTCCGTGCATCCTTGTCGCCTCTGCCTTTGTTCTTCCCTGTCTCCAAAAGAGAAATCTAGTGAATTAGACTTCAACCCCAAGAGGTTGCTTCAGCCCGAGAATATAACTAAACTTAATGAGCAAGCAGAATTGCATACAGAGGAAAGACCAAGACACGTATGTCAATGATGCAAGCGGTTCATGAGCCACTGCCGGCTCCGCCAAGTAGTGTATCACAGAAGTCAGCCATTGTTTATATGGTATCAGAGATCTGAACCTTTCTTTATGGTATTTGATATAGAGTAGATTTTTCTATCCATAGAAAATGGAAGATGGGAGGAGAGATGACAGTGACCCTAAGATCCTTTTTCAGAAGTATAGGAATGAGAGTCTAAGTTTGTGGGGGGGCATGCTTAGAGTTTTAGTGCAGAGGTTCCTGGCAGCCACTCCTCCGGGAGCTGCTCTGAGTGCTGAGGTCTGCCCTTACCCCAGACCTACAGACTCCTGGCTGTGCACTTGCTCTGGCAGCTTCGAATGCATCTGGAATGGTTTTACCAGCAAGAGAGGACAGGAAGAGCTGGAAGTGAGGGCACAGCTGGGCAGGAGACCGTGCACTGGGCAAGAAGCCACTCAGAGAAGCACAGCACATCCCAAGGAATAGTCTGCAGTGCGGAGGAGGGATGGCTGAGTTTGTCCAAGGATCAGAATCAGCCAGATAGCTGCACTGTGAGCTCAGAAGAACAAAGGAAGGGCAGTGCCAGAATGAACAGGAATCCAAGCTGCAGACAGAGGAGATGAAACCAAGGGCTGAGGGATTTGGTACCATTTGGTCTTTGAGTTTCGTGGTATTTTGTGGGATATAGCAATCATTTAGTGGGATGCTTTCTTTCCCAGTCACTTGGGAAGTAATTACAGATGGCCACCTTCGCCAGTCCTATCATCGGAAAGTTGAACGGAGCTGAGTGGAGTTTTCATTCAGACGGCACAGCTTTCAAGGCTACTTACACCATGTGACATTTGCATTCCAGGACCCTAGAGCAGTGAGCTCCACTTGTGAGACAGAGACAGATGTCACCTCCTTACTGCCATTTGAAGGACAAAAGGAAAGCTGTGTAACCTTCCTACCCCATACCTGCTGTCAGCCTACTATAGTGCCTGAAATTCCCTTTACCTGCTGCTTAGGCTTTCTGTGCAGACATACTAGTAAAGTACCAATGGTACCCAGAGAGTCAGGCAAAGAACTAGAAAGTCAGAGCAAGCTGGTTTCAGACCCCAGATATTTATATTCTCCAGCCCCCTCTCCCTTTCTTCCTCCCTCCTTCTTCCCTCCCTCCTTCCTTCCTCCCTCTCTCTAACACACACACACACACGCACACACACACACACACACACACACACACAGAGAGAGAGAGAGAGAGAGAGAGAGATGCCTAGCAATCCTAAAGGCTCTGTGTCCTTGTTTAGGAAAACATAAACTCTGCCAATTTAGTAATTTTGCTGGCTAGTCTTATGTCAGCTCGACAGACAAACCAGAGTTAAATGAAAGAAGAGAACCTCAACTAAGAAAATGCCTCTATAAGATCCAGCTGTGGGGCTTAGTGATTGACGGGGGAGGGCCCAGCCCATTGTGGGTAGTACCATCACTGGGCTGGTGGTCCTGATTTCTATCAGAAAGCAGGCTGAGCAAGCCACAGGGAGCAAGCCAGTAAGCAGCACCCTCCAGGGCACTGCCTCCAGGTTCCTGCCCTGACTTTCTTCGATGATAAACAGCATTATGGAAGTGTGAGCCAAATGAGCCCTTTCCTCCCCAACTTGCTTTTTGGTCATGGTTTTTGTTGAGCAATAAAAACCCTAATTATGACGGTAGTTATGATTGATATACACAAACAGCCAACATGGAGACAGACACACATACTGAGAAATGTTTGTCCATTTTACCACTGTCACTATGAAAACTGGCATGGTAGGAAAAGTCTAGACAAGAGTCAAGAGCCATGAGTTCTCTTTGTGCTCCTCCACTGATGAGCTGTGTGACCTTGCAAAGGTCACTTTTCTTTTCTGGCCTTCAACTAGATTCATTCACTTAACAGATATTACCGGGTGCTGAAGAGGTGGGTCAGTAGATAAAGCGTGTGCTAGCTGTGTAAGCATGAGGACTGGAGTTTGGATCCCCAGCACCTGCGTTAAAAGCCAGGTGGGCATGGTGACCTGCCTATCATCCCAGAGTCTGAAAGGAGAAGAGCAGATTCCCCAAGATGAATACATTAGCTCGACTAGCCTAGGTGACCTCCAAGTTCAGCAAGAGACCCTGTGTCAATAAAATACATGATGAGTGATCTAGAAGACACCACCAAATTTCTGGCTTCTACATGCACACACATAAACAAGTGAATGTGCACACCACACGCACACATACACACACATTCCTAAGTTTCTAATATGTGCCATGCACTATTCATCTGCTTGTGTGCTGGATAAATGAATAACTGTATATATGAACTAGTGGTCAGCAACAACCCAATCCCTACAGTAGTACAGTCTTCGGATGGAAAGGCCCTGGGTGGCTACTTTAACTGGAGTCCTCAAGGCAGATCTATATGGAAAGGTGGATTTTATACTGAAGCCTGAAGTAGCAAGAGGCCAGCCATCAGACGATCAAGGGGAGACTTTAGGCAGGTAGGAGAGCAGCAAGCGCAAAGGCTACTTCAGAAGAAGCAAGAGCGGATGGCTTCTGAAGTCCTGTCTAGGTCCCACAGGCTTTCTCCATGGTCTCTGTGGCTAAGTCATGACTTTTGTGTAGGATACCGGGATTGGTCAGAGGAAAGTTCTTTAATGGGCTGATTACCATCCCTCAAAGGTAGAGATGGATAGTCTACATCTGCTGAGATCCAACTGAGCAAGGGAAAACTCGGAACCAAGACAGGAGAGAGAAGTGCAGCTAACACAGACAAGCAACAGCGGGGCTGAAAGGACTGTGGCAGGGACCTGAGCGGCCTTCTTTTTGGAGAACACAGCAGGAGACCGCCATGACACCCAGAGAAGCCAGGATGGAAGGAAGCTGCCTGGACAGCTGGGCACTTTTGAACCCCCTGCAGGGAAGCTGGAAAAAAGTAAAACCGAGTCACTAAGTCAGAAAGAAACTCCCTTGATGAACACAGACATAAGGGGTCTAGGCTGGTAAGAACGGCACAATGGATTCTCATTCACTCGCCTTTCACTTATTCAACAAACACCGAGGGAGGAGCCAGTCTTCTGGGTCTGTCCTCACTGTGGGGCTTCATCATACAAAGCAGATAAAAGTCCCTAGATAAAACCTAATGCTGTGGTAGAGGAGCTAGACAGGTATTGAAGGGCCAAGGTCTTGAACCTGAAGTTTAGGGCTTCCATATAGTCTGAACATGATTTGCCCAATCTATGCCTAGGGCGGGGATGTTGCTAGGTGCTACGCTGACCATGCCCAGGCTGGAGAATACTCCAACCCTCAGATCTCTGATCTCCTTTCACCACTGTGCCATTCCAGGAGCTCACAGAGTCAAATAGTGTGTACAGGCTCACCCTGCTGAGAGTCTAGGCTCCCTCCCTGCATCATCTCAAAGTGGAGCACTCTCCCGCTTAGAGAACTTTGCTTCTTAGCAGAGCAGATACTGTTGTGCTGTGGAAATCACCCATTGGGATCCTCCAAGACTGCACTGCAGACAGGCCCTATGAAGAGGTAGGCACCAACAATTCTCTGTGTTATGTGAGGTAGCTACTGCTTCCGGGTACTAGAACTGGAGGTGTCAGTGCCTGGTCACAACACAGTGGATGGAGTCTTCATTAACTTGGGATTTGCTTTTTGTCTTGTTTCTTTGTTGGTTGGTTGTTTTATGTTGGTTTTTTTTATCAGTGCTGGGGATAAAACTCTGCATTTATACACACACACACATACACACACACTCACACAGAGAACAAGCACTCTTTAACTGGATCTCAGCTCTGTTGTAGATTTGAAAGTTTGTTGTTGCTAGATATGCAGCCAATAATCTGGATCTGGCAGGTTTCCTAAAAATATTCTGAGCAGCCCCATATTAATAACAACGAAGTCACCTTTGCTTAAAGGTAACAAGATTTGGTTTCTGTTAAGACTGAAAACCATAGCCACTGTTCTTCTAAGTCCTTTGTCTCCCCTTTATCAATAGGATAAACTGAATTTCTGCAGCTAGAAATATAAATCTGTAATGACTTAAAACAATAGGGGTGGTCTTTCCTGTAGCCAAAGGAGAGCAGCAGCCGCCACCCTGCCCAACTCCATGGTCTTGGGCCTCAACAAGGATCACACGATGATGAAGTATGTCAGCAAACCCGAGACTCAGCAAACATGCCGAATTTGTGGGGCATGATCTAGAAGTTATGCGGCCTTGCACTTTAAGAGTGGTGCCCCGCTGGGCGGTGGTGGTGCACACTTTTAATCCCAGCACTCAGGAAGCAGAGGCAGGCAGATGTCTGTGAGTTCAAGGCCAGCCTGGTCTATAGAAGGACTTAGAGGATAGCTCCAAATCTACATGGAGAAACCCGGTCTCAAAAAAACCAATTAAAAAAAAAAAGAGTAGTGCCCCATAAAGAAGCTCAAGACAGGCAAGCCCTCAAATTCATTGTGAAGAGGGTGTGGCCATGCCTCAGGCCAAGAGGAAGCAAGCAATTAGTGGGGAGCTGAGCAATTACTGGAGTCCTTGAGGAAAGCAACCAATTGTCTCTACCCTGCTTGTCCCCTCTCTCAACAAACCTGTACTGGAAACAAACATATATACTTTCTGTGCCTCTCCAATTGCCTGAATTTTTCCCCAATATAAATTTTTAAATATTTTGAACTAGGTAAAGATGGAAATATAATGCACTGTGACTTATAGGTACACCAACATGTGGGTTTCTCAGGAAACTGACAGCGTCTGCCGGGCATGATGGTACTGAAGGAGAAAGGAAAAATAACAAGCTTTAACATTGATTAAATATGATCAACAAGTTTGCTTAGGATGTACTAGGTTACATAGTAAGAAGAAACCAGGATAAAGATCTGACTCTAATCCAAGACAACAGGAGCCAAAACTGAACTGCTGTCTGCTTCTATACACCTGTTTGCCACTTCTTTTCTGGAAGAGCGCAGACAGTGAGTTCTGTTTGCTAAAGATAAAATTGTCTTAACTAGAAACTTGCAATTTCGGCTTCTATAAAACTTAGGTCCATTGAATATCTCCCTCAGGGTGAGGGCGAAAAGACTACCGCAGAATGGTCAATGGTCACATAGAAAAGATTATGAAAATGCCTATGTCTATATAAGCTATGAAATATTTCTGATTGAGACTGGGCCTCTTAAAGCAATAGCTAGAGGCTATATCTGTGCACTAATTAAGAGTTTTTCCTTTTGTCTCTGAGTGCTGAGAATTTCTTGTTGGAGAAAGGTATACCTCCTTAATAATACAAGCCTGTAATCCCTCCCACTTGGGAAATGAAGGCAGGAGGTCCAAGAGTTCAAGGTCAACCTTGAGTGCATAGCAAGTTTGAAGCAAGCCAGAGTTATATGAGACCCTGTCTCAAAACAAACAACACACACTCGAGTGTGTGCATGTGTGCATGCATGTGTGTGTGTGTGTGTGTGTGTGTGTGTGTGATAGAAAAGAAGAAAAATGTAAATCCAGTCATCTGAGTTCTCATCTCAAGAAACTAAAGAAAAGAAGAAAAGAGAACAGTATAAACCTAAAGGAAGCTAATCAAAGAAATAGTTTAATCAGAGCAGGAATCAATAAAATGGAAACAGGAAATCAATATGAGAAATCAAAAAAAGCAAAAGCTCAGTCTTTAGAAAACTATATTAGAGAGCTGGAGAGGTGTCTCAGTGGTTGGGAGCACTGGCTGCTCTTAAAGAGGATCTGGATTTGATTCCCAGCACCCACAGGCAGGGGGCAGAGGGTGAACACCATGCATGCAAATGATGCACAGATACATATGCAGGCAAAATACCTGTACACAAAAATAAGATAAAATAATTTCTTAAGACAAGGCGCTAGTCAGGCTACAAATTACTAACAGGGCACCGAATCTGAACCTACTGGTCCCAGGATGGGAGATTACAAACAGCCGCATGCCTACATATCTATTACCTTAAATTAAACAAACTAATTCTTCGACAAATACAAACTATTAAAATGTACACATAGAGAAAGTAGATCATATGAACAGGAAAAAATAGATCTAATAGTTACTAGCCTTCCAAAAAGGAAGTACCAAGTCCAGATGGTTTCATTAGAATTCTACTAAACAGTGAAGGAAAAAAAATATGATATCAAGTCTCCACCATTTCTTGTAGGAAACAGAAGAGGACAAATATCTCCTGATATTCTGTGAGCTCATCGTAGCCCTGACACCAGAACCAGATTGCCACATTACCAGAAAAGAAAACTACAGACCATCTTACTCATGAACACAGATGCAAAATATCACAAGTACAATTCACCTGGGCAGAAAAGAAATTGACATCTCGCATCAATGAGTTTATAGTGGGTATGCAGCACTGACTCAAAACTCAAAAGTCCCCAGGGGTGGTAGCGCATACCTTTAATCCCAGCAGTAGAGGCAAGTGGATCTCTAAATTCAAGGCCAGCCTATTCTACAGAGAATGTTCCAGGACAGTCAGGGCTGCACAGAGAAACCATGTCTCAAAATAAAAATAAATAAATAAATAAAAACAAAAACAGAAAAAATCTCAAAAGTCAGTTTATATAATCCATGATATCAACAGGCTAACAAGAAAATAAATCCATGTTCACACCAATAGATAGAGAAATTATCTCAAATATGACGTAGAAAGCAACTGAGAAAGACACCTAAGGTGGACCTTTGTCATGTATACACACACACGTACATTTGCATGCATAAAAACCCATGACCATGAATACACACATGAACACATATGCAAATGCATGTGTACCTAATAGTACATATATGTATACATGTATGAGCACATACACATGAAAACATATACATGCGTGCATGTTGTTTGGTAACAGCTTCTTCCAAGATCAAAACATTGCAGGAAGGTGAAAAACTCAGAATAGCTTCAGGAAGTCCCTGAAACTGACCAGATTCACTGGGCCCCTCCCTACCAGAATAAGTAATAAAAGCTGAGAGTCCCCCCTTAGACAGAAGAAAGCTGAGATTCAAAGAATATGCTCAGAGAAGCAAAGCTTCAAAGAAGACTCTGATAGGCCCAGCCTCCTGGAAGGAACAGAAACCAGAGCAGCTGACTGGAAAAGGTTTAGACCAACTGAAGCACCTGGAAAGGACACTCTCCAACCTGTTGAGCTACCTGCAGGCTGCACAGTGGGCTTCAGGTTCCCAGATTTGTGAGCTGTCACCAATGCTGATGTGGGCTTTGGTGATGCAGCTGTCTTTGGGTCATTTCTGCTCCTGTAAATAATCTCTCACCTATATTACTGTAAGTAACCTCAATAAAACTTATTGGTTCAACAAATCGGACTTTGGTGGTATCCGTACTTTGGTCTGTTGTGAGTAGATGTGTGTGTTGCATCTCCCAAGGAAAAGTTTTGTCATACAACATATGCACAAATTTGTATACATGTGAATAATACACATGTATACACACATGAATGTATGACCATGCATATAAACACACATGCACATGTGTGTACACACACACAAAAAGAAAATCTTTATGACCTTGGTTTTGGAGATGACTTCAGATACAAAACAAAAAGTATAATAATTAAAGGAAAAATGGTCAACTTGGTCTTAATTAAAATTAAAACTTGCTGTTCTGCAAGAGATTAATAAAAGAATGAAAAAACAAGCTGTAGTTGGGTAGAATATGTTGACAAAATACATATTTGATTAAGGCCTTGTGTTCCAGAATATAAAAAGAATTCTTCAATATTAAGAAAATAAACAACCCAGATAAAGAAATGGCAAGACATGTAAAAAATGTTTCACCAAAAAGGGCACCCAGATACAGCTTGAAAGACATCCAATTTCACATTGCACCAGAGAATCAGAAATGAAAACAATGAACTGCCTCTGCACACCTAAAACTGAGAGAGAAGGCACCCAGCCATACCACGTACTGGCAGGAATGCACCCCAGTAGGAGTGTCCTCCGGTCTCTGGAAGAAATCTTACAAAGTTCAGGACAGTCTCAGGTCCTATGGAGCAGTCACACTCCTAGGTATTTACTCAACTGAGTTGAAAACTTATGCTCACACTAAGTTTCAAACCCTGGGACAAAAGGCTGAAGCGCTTACTTAACTTATCAAAGTAGACCTGGCTCAGGTTCTCCCAGTATCCCTCAGTCCCTACCTGTCACCGGGTATGGTTAGCATATCCCGCCCCTTACCCTGAACTCTCAAGCCCAGGGGCTGGGCTGCCCTTCCCCCAGAGGTTCTTCCCTATATAGTCCAGACATTTTTGTTACCTACCCTTCTTTTACCTTTGCCCTCTTGGCTGCTTTACCTGGTCCCCCTCTCTCCCCTCTACCTCTGGTCAGGTTGACTCTAGACTTTCCCAGATGTCCCTGTCTCTGGCCATGCTCTCCCTTTCATCTACATTAAACTTTCTCCTCCACCACACCTGGGAGCCGTCACGTCCTTTCCTTTTTATTTCTTTTTTCCATTCACACACAAAACCTGGACTCCATGTTTACAGCAGCTCCACTCACTATCACTAAAGACTAGGAACAAACAGCCATGATGTCCTTTAATAGGTGCCTGGATGTGTAAATTATACTCCACACAACGAAGCTGCTGTCCACTGACCGAAAGATGAATCCAGAAGTCATGAAAAGGTGGCAAAACTTATATGCATCTTATGTGTTCCCGTTACTTTTCTATTGCTGTGATAAACTCCATGACCCAAAGCAACTTGCGGAGGAAAGAGTTTGTTTCATCATGAGTACGGCTTACAGTCCATCATCCAGGGAAGTCAGGGCAGGAACTCAAAGCAGGAATCTGGGGGTCGGGACCTGATGCAAAGGCCATGGAGGAGTGCTGATGAGAGGCTTGCTCTCCATGGCTTGCTCAGCCTGCTTTCTTGTGGCACCTACAACCACCAGCCTAGGAGTGGCACTGGCCACTCACACGGCAATCATTAATCAAGCCAACACCCTACAGGTGTTGCCTACAGGCCACTCTTACAAAGGCATTTTCTCAATTAAGATTCCTTCTTGCCAGAAATGTCTACGTTTGTATCAAGTTGACAGAAACTGACCAGCACGTTACTAAATGAAAGAAGCTAGTCTTAAGTGGCTGCTTGTGTATGCACGATTCCAGCAAGGTGACATTATGAAAAAGAAAAACTAGAGACCCTAATGAGATCAGTAGACGCCAAGGCTCTTGGTAAAGGGACAGAAGGATAAAGAGGAAGCGCAGGTGAGGGTGGGGAGCAGTAGGACTATTCTGTGTGACACTGTAATAATTCATGCATCTCATGCATTAATAAAATCCAAGAGAGCTGTGTGTGTGTGTGTGTGTGTGTGTGTGTGTGTGTGTGTGTGTGTGTGTATGCAATTAATACATATATACCACACTAATGCATGACGGTAATAGATGGATGAGCGGTAAATGGAAACCCTGAACTCTGATGATTAAAAATGGTGGTTTCTGTCTTGCTCACACTTCACACCCACCCCAGGTTAACTCCTTTTTCCTCCTCCTGAGACAGTCTGATGAGCAAAAGCTCCCTCCTTGAATATCACCAGCCACCATCCAAAACCATGCCGAAAGCTCTTTAAGGAGAAGCGTGGATGAGCTATGTGGTTCCAGCTCACTCTTCATTAACAGCAAGCCATCCAGCCACACCCACCTTTAAAGGAATGGGAATGTAATTGTATCAAGTGCCCAGGGAAAGAAAGAAAAATCCGAAGACCAGTCATTAGCCCTAATGACTCCCACTTCCTGTGCCTGGGCCAACATTGCCACCAAGAGACGCCTGCTCAGTAACACACAGAGGACCCCATGCAGGCTGTGAAGAAACATGGCGGCTGCTCAGAAGCCAGGCTGTGCGAGCCCTGCAAACCCAGTTATTGATATGGCTATGCCTCAAGCAAGCCTCGCCCGCGTAATTGCTTCTCCACTCTGAAATCCCTCCTGAAAACCTTAGCTCTTTATGAAATTCTCCCTTGGCTTCAGACTCTCACTATCAATTTACAAGAGGGAACACGTCCAAAGAGCGACAGAAGGAAGGAAGGCTGAGAAAAGTGTTTTCAAAAAGCCTTTGTAGGTAAGATCAAGGACCTCCGTACCAGCTTTCCCTCCGCTGAGCTGTGCTCAGCAGGCTGCTTGACCCATCTCCTCACCCGTCGTCACAAAAGCAGATGGCATGCTACAAAAGGACATGGTAGTTGTAGAGAATTATAAAGTCATGTTCTGTTGATTACGGCCAAGAATGCCTTAAGCATTCTGAAGCTCAGACGAGTGGAAGGAACCGTGTTACCAAGGACGACTTGATTTGCATGTGACAAAAAAAATTGAGCTCAAAGCAGCATATGCATAGTAAGAATGAGTCGTTCTGTAGAACCAAGAAGCCCAAAAGATGAGCTTACTGCATTGACTTACTGAGAGAAATCCGCACCAGAGACGTCCAGGAGGGCAGAAACACTGAGGCAGAAAATACCTCAGTTACCAGTTCCAGCAAGTGCCCAAGAATACTAGGGGATGCGCCTGGATTAAAGTCACGTGACCACCCCGAGCCAATCACTCACTGTAGTCACTGGATTGACATGGAATCCATTTCTTTCGTTGTTGTTATTTTAAGTATTTGTTTATTGTAGAGTTGAGGACAAGTTCCACAGCCTCAGCCTGGTATCCACAAAGTAAGTAGTCCATCACCAAGCTACATCCTCATCCCTCAGAACAGGTTTGCTAGAGAGGATATTGCTGTTTCCTGAGTGAGGAAAGGACTACAGCTACCAGAACCTGCCATGCTAGCAGCGGAGGAAGGACACACACACACACACACACACACGCATTCAGGCAAGCCTTCCAGCCTCTGACTGCCCATCTTAGAGACAGTTGTAGGATTGTTCAAGGCTAGCAAAGACAGAATCAGCCCCCAGAGGAGTTGCTCTCTTACCATTCTCCCCAAACATGAGACATGACGACCCTCTCCAGGCTCTTTTTCCTTCATTGAAAACCTCCTCTGTAATGTGCCGGTCACCTCATGACCCCCAGAAAAAAACTAGAATGTCTTGGGGGAAATGCTGGTCTTTGCGTCCACGTGGCCCAGAAAGAGCCACCCAGCTAATATTGTGTGCATGCTTGGCTCTGTGAATCCACAGTTCTCCGGAGAGAATAAAGGATTTCTAAGAAAAGTGAAAGCATCTAGACTTCAGGGCCTTTTTTTTTTCACTTTGTCTAGGACAATTAAGAATGTCTCTTAGTAAAGGAGAACAGATTCACAACAAAAGCAAGCACAAGAGTAAATTAACTGTGTGTGACCTAAATGGGAGAGCGATCAGACGACGCCAGGTGAGGAAGTAAACACTGACAGGTCCGTGCTGTCAGGAGGAACACTTGGATACGGCTTTTGCTTCTTGTTGTTTGTACTCAAGTCTTATTCATGGCCAGCCACGTGATCCACGGACAGATCAGACACATGGTAGCTGCAGAGAGCAGCTTGGGTTGGAAGGGCCCGCGGGGCTTTGATGAATACAACGGAACAAAACCTAGAGCTTTAATTTCTGTGCAGGCCTAGAAAAGTCCATGACTTCCCCCCTTCCTTAGCCACTGGTACCCTACTCAGCTCACCCGTCCTCCATCTGGGAGTGTGGGATTTCTCCATTTGCCCAGAGTCAAAGTCCCTCCCACCCTTCTTCCTTGACATATGCAGGCGACACATTAGTATGGTAATGTCTCGTGCCATTAGTGAGTAACGTGCTGAATAATTAGGCTATGAAAATCTAACGGCAGGGATTTTTGTTTTATTAGCAATTTTCCATCCTATTGTGTTAATTTCAGCTCATGTCAGCCAGCTTTCTAAGTAAACAATGATCACAGGCAGACATCATTTCTCAGCGCATTGTGCTGCCAGGGTGACTTAACAGACCAGAAAATGGCCTAAGTCGTCTTTTGTCTTCCAGTCTCTGCCTTCTGATAATGTCACCATGTATCTCATCTCTGGTTTCTTGTGACTGTGGGATATTCATTTCCTTTTTGCATCTTTGGCTCCGTCTTTCTTCCCAGCCTACCCATCCTTCTTGCCCATTCTCATTTCCTCTCTTCCTGCCTCACTTGCTCCATCGCTTCTCCGTGTGCCATCCTGCCATGGGATTCCCCTGCCAAACCATACTCCCTTCACGGAGTAATAATTTCCACGTTCATTCTTCCATTCGCCGGCCCTATTCTTTCATCCATACGCTTCCTAATTTCTTTCATTCTCCTTCCCAGTTGTTTTGCTTGTCTTCCCAATGGGCTATCTAATGATCATCCCTTCCTCCCCAGTCCTTCCTCATTTCATTCTTGCTACTTCTCCGAGCGATCTCTAAAACTCGCAGCAATCACTCTGCGTAACACTACAGAGAGAGACAGAGACAGAGATACAGACAGACAGAGGTAGAGAAACAGAGTGACATGTTGAAGTGGGAGGGAAGAATTCATTTTCTCTTTCCTGCTTGTGGAGATGGTTGGCTAGCAGATGATCGACACTGGACCCAGCCTTAACCAGAAAGTTGAAAGCTTTCTCTATGACGTCCCTCTGGTCATCATACATCTGCAAGTTTCTCCCAGAGCTGGGAACAAACTCTATACTGAGTGCATTACCATTGTCCAGGCTACAAAGGCAGCTGCCAAATTCCCAAGAAACAGAATGGGGAAATGGCCCATGGCATTTACGTGGGACATGCCTGATTGCTGAGGAGTGGGAGTGATAGGGCTTGTGATTGATCAGAGGCCTCCCTTGTCCTTCTCCTTCCTCTTAGCCTCCAGAAAGTACCAGACCTCCAATGAAGGATCAGATTTATCCACCTTACTCAAATATCAAGGCTAAAGAACTAGAATAAGGAGGCAATACAGTCAATAACTCAGACACATACTCTTTGTATCCATGAAAGACCAAGAGCCTGGCAAGCTGCCATCTGGAGCAGTCATTCAGGACAAGCCAAGGTAATCCATACTTTTCATAATTAACTTGCAAAATGTAATATAATTATATAATTACTGTCCCTGCAAAGGACCATAAATATATTGTTTTCTTTGATTTCACCAACTCTTGATACCTCACTCATTTCTCCCCTACTTCTCTCTAATACTTAACACATATAGAATGAACGATTCAACAGCTTTTAAAACCTCAACTGGCTTAACACTTGTAAGATTGTTTTTAACACGACAAGGACAGTTGTGGCTCTGGTGAAAAAGAAAACCAAGGAAGAGTAAAATAAACTCGTGGAGCACAAAAATGTAAAAGGAGGTAAGTTTGTGGTTGTTGTTGTTGTTGTTTGCAGATCTATCACACACCCAGAACTGTACATTTGCGAGGACTGCAGATGAAACAGGACAATGGTGTTGACTGAGGTTTTCTGTCCTGCCCAGTTCCCACAGCCAGTATGTCCCAAAGAAAATCACACAGGTCTACATAAGTTATAAACTGATTGGCCCATTAGCTCAGGCTTCTTATTAACTCTTATAACTTATATTAATCCATTATTCTTATCTATGTTAGCCACATGCCTCAGTACCTTTTTCGGCAGGGCAGGTCACATCTTCCTTCTTCCGTGTCTGGGCAGGACTGCATGCAGAACTTCCTTCTTCCCAGAATACTCCTGTTCTCATTGCCCCGCCTCTACTTCCTGTCTGGTTGTCCTGCCTATACTTCCTGCCTGGCTCCTGGCCAATCAGCATTCATTTAAAACGTAATTGACAGAATGCAGAATTGTCCTGTACCATCCCCCCCTTTTTTTTAAACAAAGGAAAATATCCATAGTTCATTTTTTTTTGTGAATGTGGGTATAGTATTCCAGGCTACTTCCTGCTTTTTGGGGACACTGATAATCTTATGTGGACCTAAAGAAAATTTAGAATTATGATCAAGTCCTGACTGGAGTATCCTGTGAGTCTTGATCATCTCAGGCAACATCTTGAATCTGTTCTAGATGTAGAACTCAGATATCTGGGCCATCTGTTCCTACTGGAGATTTCTCAGGTGGTCTTCCTTGATCAAACCTGATTTTTCTTAACTCAGAATGAATCCACAGCCTCTCATTTCCTGTGAAAACAAAAGCAAAATCTCTTCTCCAAAGTAACATACTTTTTTACTTCAATTTTGAAGTCAGGGTACTTTCAAAGTACCTATTTTGGATTAATTCATCAGCATTTATATACACAATTCAAAGAGAGCATAATAACATACAGTATCCAGATTCTCTGTGTGTTTTCCATCTTTGTGCAGCTTTATTTTAAACTCTATTTCTTTTATTTTTAATTTTTGGCTTTTTGAGACAGGGTTTCTGTGTATCTTTGTCCTGGAACTCACTCTGTAGACCAGGCTGTCCTTGAACTCACAGAGATCCACCTGTCTCTACCTCCCCAGTGTTGGGATTAAAGGTGTGTGCTAGCACACCTTGAACTCACAGAGATCTGTCTGCCTCTGCCTCCCAAGCTTTGAGATTAAAGGCGTGTACTACCACACCCAGCTACTCTCTTTCTTTCTTTTTTATTTTAAGGACTTTAACCTTTAGCTTGCATATATTTTTAACACACTGTAAAAAATTAGAGGTTTTCTTCGACTTTGAATCTTTCTTTTACTGTATATCTTTTCCTGATCACATGAATCTTTAATTTGCTAAACAACATGGAGGGGATTAAAGCCGTGGCTTTGACGGCTGATTCCAGCCCATTCCTTAGCTTTCCAGGCTCATGGCAAAGGTACCACTGGATCCATGTTTATTGCCACAACTCTATGGTGGTTCAAGCTCCCTGCCAGCAAGAAAGCTGCAGCAGTGTGCACACAAACCACACTCAAATGCTTCATAGTCAGACCACCTGCCTGAAAGAGTCAGAGTTTGCCCGGGCAGGACAAAAAAAAAGGCACAGCTTTTTTCCTACTATCACTGAAAACCAAAAAGCATGCAGTCAGTTTTTTGCTAACACCATTTAAGTGTTTCATGGCAGGACCTTTTTAAAGAGCTGCAAGGTTTTGCAGCTAAAGCTGAGTCAGGAAGCCTCTCTTAAATGAGAACGCTTGCTTGCCTCTAGCAAGCAGAGCAGATCCAAGAAATTGCTGCTACCAAGAAGCCATGCTTTACTCTATTCTTTTCTGCCCAGAATTACTTCCCATGCTCTGTCAGGCTTTATGTGGATGCAGTTGTCCATGTGGAATGATTCAACAGCTTATAAAACCTCAACTGGCTTAACATGTAAGATTGTTTTTAACACAACAAGGACAGTTGTGGCTCTGGTTAAAAAAAAGAAACCCAAGAAAGAGTAAAATAAACTCATGGAAGCACAAAAGTTCAAAAGGAGGTAAGTTTGTTGTTATTGTTGTTGTTTGCAGATCTATCACACACCCAGAGCTGTACATTTGCGAGGACTGCAGATGAAACAGGACAATGGAATGAGAAGAGAAAATGATTGGGTCATGCGAGATAAGCTACACATAGACCTAAATTTCAAAGGAGAAACAGTAGAGTTTGCTGAAGGCGAAGAAATTGAAGGCGAAGAAATTTTAAGCACCGCAGGCAGGAAAACAAAGCAGCACAAAAGAATCTGAAAGGTGAGTGAGCTAGAATCACAGGACACATAGCCTACCGTAATCACTACTCAGAAACAGGAGGCTAGTGGGCATGTCCAGCTTCCGCCATGGCAAAGCCACCTAGCCAGCATCCCCCAGGCCTAGCCCCCTAAGACCATTATGCTTCAGTTGCCCTGGCCCAATACTAGAACCAGGGCTGGGCTTCTGCCTTCTCCCATTCTGCCTTCCTCAGGTGCCCAGGCTGACATCATGTATCAGACACTCCAGCAGCCCCCATGCCGACTAGTGCACTAGCAAAAATCACCCACCACAGCCAACTTCACCCTGCACTTGGCGCATCAGTATTCAGCACCACAGTCAGTGCCCGTGACAGCAGGAAAGAGGCAGGCCTGGTAGCGGCTTCCAGGAAAACCTAATCTCCCTCCGTTCTCAGCCATTTCTTTCTCTTGTTTCTGATGCCTCTTCCCTTTGGTTTTATTCACAGCCACTGTAGCTGGGTGTTCACAAAGATACACTGGGTTTACTAACTTAGTCACTGCGAAGGGAAAGCGCCTTTTCCTCTGCATGTGTGCACAGCTCCTTCCTCTAAGAAGGTGACCGGACTTGAAAATTCTGCGAACTCCTTTCTGCATCCTTCCATTTACTGATGAAGAGGACAGGCCTGCTGCATTCCAACTACCTGGACTAAGCTCTGCCACATAGCAGCTGCAGCACCTTGGCCTAGTCATCTGCCAAATGTAACACTATTGTCCCTGTTGATTTTGTTGCCACTATCATTATTGCTATTATACTGCCTCCTCTGCCCCCACTATTGTTTGAGTAGACTCCAGTCTCGAACCCTTGCATTTGCTATTTCCTCTGTGTGCATGTGTGTGTGTGTGTGTGTGCACGCGCGTATGTGTGCCCACTCACAGTTGTGCATGCATACATGTTGAAGTTGACACTGGATGTCTTCCTCTATCACTCTCCGCTTTAGTTTTTGAAACAGTCTTTCACTGAACCTGGAATTCACTGATTGGCTATGCCGGCTGGCCAATGAGCTCTAGGAATCCATTTATTTCTGCCATAAGCACTGGGGTTACAGGCACGCCCGCCATCACACCCAGCTTTTCCGTAAGCGCTGGGAATTCAAACTCAGGTCTTAATACTTACTCATAAAACCCTTTACCAAGTGAGTAAATTTCTCCCACATTTCTCCTCAACCCCACAGTACTCATATTAAGAGATGCCCACTCCCAAATAGCTGTGCGGTTGGCTCCCTCTCTGCCTTCAGGTCCGCTTAGGTCCTCCTACACACCTGCCACATCCCTTACCTACTTCCTCCCATTATGCTTCCTTGTTCTTCCTGCCGTTCATCGCAGCCAAAGTACTCAATTCTCGTCGTTTTGCACTTTCAGCTGCCATTTTCCTTCTTTGAAAATAAGTTCCACGAGGGAGGAAAGCTGAGAACGGGAGCCCCGCGGGAAACCCTGTCAAACTGGCATCGGGCTGGTGTGCCCGATACAGCGCCGGGGAAGCTGCAATAGAAATCGCCAGGGAAGTGTCTCTCCGTGTATACGCTGAACCTGCGGGGCCGGAAGAGGCTACAGTGCAGAAGTCCAAGGAACAACCACAAAAGGACTTACAGCCTCCCCTGCCCCAAAGGCTACAACCCCACAAACACGGAGACTGCAGAGGCCAGTGATGCCCCCTCTCCCCTCCACCACACACTGCTGTGTAAAACCTATTACAGCCCAGGAGGGCTGCAAATGTCACCTTTCATCCCAGCACGGCTATGCCAGCGACTTGCTCCCTAAGCATCTTCTTTATCTCCTATTTTCTATTGCTTAACTTCAGCTCTTCCACGTGCATCTCCGATGATTTGCCTTTGGTTTGTCTATTGTTTGGTTAGGTTCTGGGTCTGCTGTTTGTGTTTCTCCACCAAGTGTACTATAGGACATTCTTTACAGTACTCTTCAGCCAGATCTCATTTGTTCCCGTCCCTTATTCCTACATCTTGTCTTAGTTCTCTCCTTATTTCTTAATTGTAACAGAAGAGGCTTAACATTAGTGCAAGCATGACCGGCTGCAAACTAACAATACTGAGATTCGGCCTCACCATTACAATAACCAGGAAAAGCCACAGGCTGCACCCTGCAGGGGACCAATCAGAATTGAGACAAACAAGTACGGGCTGCTCCAGAACATTAAGAATAGCTTACCTAACTTGCATATAGGTTGCCGATTTCCTTGCAGCAACACCAGTACCTATCCCTGCTGCCCACTCCTGTCCAGTCAGGAGTTCAACCCATCTACCCGCCCCTCAGCCATCCTTTACTTCCCATAACTGAGCTCAATGCTCTCTCTAATCTAGCTGCTGTGTCAGAACGGATGGAGAGACCAAGTTTGAGCTTGTAATAAAGGCTCTTTGCTTTTGCATATGGACTCAGACTTCTAGTGGTCTCTGGGAGGCTCCTAATGCAGGCATAGCAGTAACCTTCCATACATTTAACCGTCTCTAAAATCCATGGGCCCAGCTTCCCCCACCATACCGCTTCACTTACCTGTTTTGTTTTTTAGTGGATCTAGGATTTATTTCCTATCCTTACCCACCCTTCTCCCTTCTCACTCTTTTTTTCTTTCTTTCTTTTATATTTTGAGACAGGTTTTCTCTGTATGACAGCCCTGGCTGCCCTGGAGCTCAATTTGTAGACTAGGCTGGTCTTGAACTCACAGAGATCTGCTTGCCTCTGCCTCCTGAGAGCTAGGATTAAAGGTGTGCATCTTACTCCTAATCTTATTAACTAAAATCTGAATCCTTGTGTTTTTGTTTTTAATCCTCCAACAGTCATTGAAGTCTAAAGGGCCACTTTTCTTGATTAGCTAGTAAGACAGATGTGCATTGGTATCATCAAACAGCCTTGCTTACTCTCACAGTCAGCATTTTACTCAGGGAATAATACAGAACTTACAAAAGACTCCCTGAGACTCTAAATTAATTTCTGAACTAAATGCTAAGTTCTACAGCATTCAAGTCCCTCTTGAACAGGGCAAATACTTTAACTAGAAGAATACATAGCTGATTTTTTAAAACTAATAAATCAGGTAATAAAATAATACCAGATGCATAAATCCCAACACTAAAAAATGAAGAAACATGAAAAAACAAAATAACTTAACTCCTTAATCTTGCTGTAATGATGTTAGCGAGTCAGATCCTGCACAGAGAACCAGGAAGAATGTTCAAAGACACAAACTGTAGGACCCAGCCATGACAAGCTCAATAGAGGCCTTGGTCTCAATAGTTTTCCCTAAAGCAATACCTGATTGCAAGAAAGACCATAAACTGAGACTACCCAGGCACCACCCAGGAACAGATCATCCAAAGGAAATTCCTAATGTTCCAACCATTGTAGATAGGATCACCTGCCAGCACACACCCTGCTAATGTAACTTTTCTGGGTTTTGCCTTTAAACAATGTCCTCTAGAAGGGTAGGGTACCTCCTCTCGCTGCTGTGCTGATGAGGTCCCTGCCGGCTTTTATCGCACATACAATAAAGCTTGCTTTTTTGCATTTTGGTGAGTCAGTCTCCCTGGTGGTCTTTTGGGGTCCCCATGGACTGGGCATAACATTTGGGGGCTCATCCGGGATCCCCAGAGACCCCTATCTGGACTCCTGACCCCGGAGGTTTATTCTGATTGACCACAGTAAGTCTATCTGTGTTTGAAGTCTTGTCTGTCTGTCTTCTGTTTTTGTCAGTGCCAATGTCAGAATCTGAATCTGAACAGGTCAGTTTGCCCTGGCAGACATACTAGAGGGCTGACCTGGTGGAATCAGGAGATGTCCCCTTTCCTCATCTGGACAGGGATCTCTCATCTGAGACCATTCTGTCAGGGACCCAGCTGGGCCCCATCTGTAACTGAATCTGAAGAATTTGGGGAACAGGTAGCCTTACTGAATGGCTCCCATCCCATCTGTACAGTTTTTGGTCTTATAGAGGCTGAATCTCCAGGCTCTCAAGGAACCAGACCATCTGGTACCCGTGGGAGTCTGTTTTGGGTGATTTGTTTAACTGTTGTGTTTGTCGGTCTTCTGTGTTCTGTCTTTGTATCTCTGTTGACAACTGGCTTGACTGGACAGGCTTTTCCTTCCACCTAATCCGACTGTGCCCCCTTTGCCTTTGCAGGTTTTTCCCTTAAAAACCCCATGCTGCATGCCACACTGCTCCCTCCCATGCTGGTAGATGGGTTCCCTCAGCCTCCCCTGGGGGCTGTGTGTCTTGACTTCTGGACAAACTTGACCAAGGTTTGGCTCCACAGGTCAAGGGCACTGCTATAGGTGTTAAGCTGTAGTGGCTAAGTTGTAACACTATAGTCAAACTTCCCTCCACCAGAACTGCTTTAGTCATTCAGATCTAATGGATTATTAATATCTGTCATCATTTAGAGGGGCTGGTTACAAATTACTATTGGTTAGGGTATGGAAAAAAAAACTATTGTTAGTCTCAATTGTTTCACGCTGGTACAGGATTTTCTGTGATGTATATTTATTTAAAGTTATTTTTGTCATAGTATATGCATGCTTCTGTTCTTGTTTAAAATATTGTAGCCATATAATATATCATATACTACTGAGGGAAACCACAAGAAAGATTTTGGTAAGAGTTTTTATGTTGTCTGAAAAGTGAGAAAGACTTTAGTAAAAAGCAAAAAAGACTTTGGTATGTTATCTGGAAAGCAAGGAAGAAAGTAGGAGACTGAAAGAATGAAGAGAAAAAAATGGATTGAAGGTATATAAAAAGTTACCAAAAGTCAGAAGGGAATGTGAACTATGCTTGCTGTGGTTTCTCATACCTCTAAATACTGAATATGCTTGTTTCGTTGAAAAGTTTGTCTATGTAAGTTTTCTTGCAAGCATGTACCTCAATGTTTTTATACTCAAAAACGTACCTTGCTCTGCCAGCTAGACTTCGTTAATTTAAGAGTCACCCAGGTGATAATGGGTATAAAGACATAAAGGGATCATAGGAGACAGCTGAGGTTTACAAATGTAGGGCAGGACTAAAGTCCTGGCAAAGGGCTTGAAACACTTTCTCAGCCCATTGAGTCTTAACTCTTTGATGAAAAAGAAAACCTTCTTACAGGGGTAGCCTAGGACCACCTGCATGTCATATGTTTGCATTAAGATTCATAACAGTGGGGCTGGAGAGATGGCTCAGAGGTTAAGAGCACTGATTGCTCTTTGAGAGGTCCTGAGTTCAATTCCCAGCAACCACATAGTGGCTCACAACTATCTGCAAGGAGATCTGGTGCCCTCTCCTGGCCTGCAGGTATACATGGAGGCTGAACACTGTGTACATAATAAATAAATAAATCTAAAAAAATCATAACAGTGACAAAACTGCAGTTGTAAAATAACAATGTAAAGGGAGGATCATCACAACATAAAAAAACTACATTAAAAGGTCAAAGCATTAAAAACATTAACTAACTAATGGTTTAAAATTGTATCTCCTTGCTCAAGGTCTATTCAGGCTTAAAATGTATGTTAGCCTCCTTGTCTTTGCTAACTTTGTTGGGTTTAAGCTATGTGGGTAAACTGAGTCATAATTTTTTTTGTATTGATACTAAGAGGAACTTCAATTGAAAAATTGTTGTTTTCTAAGGCTCATACTTAACAGAGAAAAAACTGCAAAGTTCTTTTCCCAAGGTCGGGCATTGGATAAAGCTCCCCATTCCCTCAGGTTGCTTGGAGAAAGTTCTTACTCCCTAAAAAAAGGTGTCGCCCTCCTTATCTCTGGCAAAAAGGAACTTGTGGCTCTTCTCTAACTGTGGCTGTAGGGCCTCAGAACTTGTCAAGGGCAACGCTAGCCCCTAGGCTCCCTCCTGTTCCCATTTTGCCCTGGGATCTATTCCTTGCCTTTGCAGGAGAGAGTATTAACAGCTGGATACAAACTTGTTCTATTTTTACCCTCAGAATGACTCTTTATTAGCTTCAATTTAAAATCATTATTTTTTTAAGGCTAAACCTGACAGAAAGCAGAGTTTTAGTCTTATGAAAGCTGCTAACTTATTATAGACTGTTGGGAAATACAAGTTAGTCAGTCATCCTTAAAGTACTGATATAATTAATTACTAGGATAAACTTTATTTAGTTCCCTGTATATGTTTTCAAAGTCAAACTTAAAACAAGTAACTAGAAACAAAGTTTGACTAATCAGACATACCTAGGCAGCCCTCATACTTCAGAGAGCTACAGAACGTGGCATTTTAAATAATGATTAAAAAGCTTATTATATTAGACAGAGACTCTGAGATCCTAGCAGTGACCCAAGGTCTCCAAAGAAGATTATGGGACACCAAGATGTCTCCACCTGGATTATGATGATGCTCACCACTGGGCAAGGTGCCCCAGTGCAACACCTGCTGACAGGACCCGGTCCAGACTGTGAACAAACAGCAGGACATTGGAGAATTGATTGCACCACTTTACCTAGACAAAATAAGGTCCGTCTTTTTTATGTCACTCTTCCACAGGGAAAAAAAAAGTCACCTTATGAGCCTGGCTAAGACTGTAAGACTGCTGTTCTGGATATTTCTGCCTCCAATGCTATGGAGACCTGGGTATGACTAACTGTATACAGACTCTGGTTTCTGTCATTTTTAATAGATTCGGAAGCTGCTTGGTCTGTACTCAGGTATAATTTATTTATCCTTCTGGGATCTCTGATAGTACTGATGGCTAGGCCAGCTATAATGTCAGTTTAGCAGCAACAGGTATCCAGATATTTCCACAAAGCTTTAGCCAGCTTATATATACATAGATAGATAGATAAGTAGATAAAGATATATATATATTAAGATATATATTAAGATATATAAGGGTCTGAAGATACAAAGGTTCATAAGCTTTGAGGGTCTTTTAAAAAGTAATTTAAAATGTAAATACAGGTTAAGATATGGAAAATATTTCTGATTTCTTTCCCCTTCTATGGTATAGTTCTGATAAGCTGATAGAGCAATGACTACTTACTGTTTGAGTAAGCTCAAGATTTTAGATTTATTCTTGTTGCTATTCAAATATGAACTTAAAGGTGTTTCTCATCATTGGACTGATGCCAAAGGCATTTCTGTCCAATCCATACATGATTCTGTGGACAGCAGAAAAATATACATGCTTCTAACCAAAATCTGTAGTTTTGGCTAGGACTCAAAGATATGAGTCTATTCCTTCTGTTTACAGATCCCTATTATCTGCTCTTTTTCTACAACATGGATTTCAATATGGGCCTAAAAGTTTCAAATGTATTATTTTTCTTTAAGTTCATAAATTTTAACTTCTGTTCCTAGTTTAAACTTATCTCAATAGGTTTCCACTTGGCTGGCAGACATATCTAAGCATCAGTTGCTGACTACAACCTTCTCTGAATGACTGCAAGCCCTGGACTTCCCGAAAGCTGATATGGACCAGTCCAGCTGATGTGAATGCTCCCTGTCTCTTCAACAGAGACTGTGAACCAGATGCTTCTGATGAGTGCCCTATTGCCTGAATTCCCTCCTTACCATTGGCTAGCCTTTCAGCCTACTTGGGCCCTGACCACAATGCCCCAATGTCAACTTTGAGTAGTTGCAGAAAGGAACATGCCATCCCATGCTCCCTGCCAAGAAAAGGTTGAAATGCTGAGACAAGGGGGAACTCACTGGCATGGGGGACAAAATGACTACATATAGTGCCCATTGATATATCAGAAAAATAGACCCAGAGTTGTCAAGTAATGGATTTATTAACTAAAATGGTCCTACAATAAAAAGATACGTTGGTTCTTTATGCAGAACCACAGAACCAAAGAGGACATCCAGAATTATAATTGCAATTTGGTTGTACTCAAAAGATCAGAGCTACAAGGCCTGGTAGGCTGGCCACTGCCCTGGAAAAATCTGTTAGCTAATGGTTCTTAGGTCCCAATACCATCTCCTTAAACCCATGGGCAAGCAGGACCCATGATTGGGTCCTGTCATTGGTACTTGTGAATGGGGAAATGTAGGACCCAGCCATGACAAGCTCAATAGAGGCCTGGGTCTCTAGTTTTCCCTAAGGCAATACCCGGGTGCAAGAAAGACCATAAACTGAGACCACCCAGGCACCACCCAGGAACAGACCATCCAAAGGAAATTCCTGTTCCAACCATTGTAGATAGCACACACCCTGCTAATATAAATTTACTGGGTTTTGCCTTTAAACAATACCCCCTAGAAGGGTGGGGTACCTCCTCTCGCTGCTGCTCTGACAAGATCCCTGCTGGTTTGTGATGCACACACAATAAACCTTGCTTTTTGCATTTTGGTGAGTCAGTCTCCCTGGTGGTCTTTTGGGGTCCCCACAGACTGGGCATGACAAAACAAATAGCTGAATGTAATAAGGAAGGTGATGGATGATGTGAAAGAGGAATTTAGTGAAGAAATAAATTAACAGAAAATCAATCTGAAATACTGGAAATAAAAAAATACATAGTCAATTTAAAAAAAAAAAGCTTTTGGGGGAGGTTTAGCAATAGACTGGGTTGAGGAAGAGACAGAGTGCCTAAGATTAAAGACAAGGTACAGAAACTGGAACTACTCAGCAAAGACAAAGACAAAATAAGAAGGAATCAGTGGGGATTCCAAGACACACACAACACTCTGAAAAGATAATATCTACTGATTATACTCAAAGAAGACTCCCATTCTAAAGGCATAAAATACATAATCAAAAGAACTGAAGTGAAAATTTTCCCATGGTTAGGAAAAGAGGTGCCAATACAGAGACAGGAGGCATTTAGGATGCCAGACAATATCAGGAAAGAACATCTTCTCACAATATTATACTTAAAATATTAAGTATTCAGAATAAATGAAGTATGTTGAAAGGGGCAAGAGAGAAAATCAAGTCACATTTAAAGGTAGGTCCATCAGAACAACACCAGATTTTTTAACTCAACCTTTAAAAGCCAGGGGGGCTTGGAATTATGTATCTTATGTTCTGGAAGATAAAAGCCACCAAGTCAGACTACTATACCCAGAAAAGCTATCTGCCATAGCGAGCTCCATGTTACAAATAAACTAAAAGATCTATGACAGCCAAGCACTCCTGCCAAAGATACATGCAGAAATATTTTAGACTTAAGAGAAAAATCAAATCTAGGAACACAGCCATAGAAAATAATAAACCACACTAGAATAATAGGCAATCAAGAGGGGAAGGAGGGTGCAAAAAACAACAACAACAATAATCAAAAACTTTCAATAATGACTGAATCTTTTTATTGTTTTTATTGAATTATATATTTTTCTCTGCTTCCCTTTCTTCCTGCCCTCTCCTGTTCTATCCTCTCCCATGACCCCCACACTCCCAATTTACTCAGGAGATCTTGTCTTTTTCTCCTTCCTGTGTAGATCCATGTGTGTCTTTCTTAGGGTCCTCTTTGTTGTCTAGGCACTCTGGGGTTGTAGGATGTAGGCTGGTTTTTCTTTGCTTTATGTCTAAAAGCCACTAATGAGTGATTACATGTTATATTTGCCTTTCTGGGTCTGGATTATCTTACTCAATATTGTTTTTTCTACATTCATCCACTTGCCTGCAAATTTTAAGATATCATTTTTTTTTACCACTGTATACTACGCCACTGTGTAAATGTACCACATTTTCTTTATCTATTCTTTGGTTGAGGGACATCTAGGTGATTTCCAGGTTCTGGTTATTATGAATAATGCTGTTATGAACATAGTTAAGCACATGTCCTTGTGGTATGATTGAGCATCCTTTGGGTATATACCCAAAAGTGGTATTGCTGCGTCTTAAGGTAGATTGTCTCCTAATTTTCTGAGAAATCACCACACTGATATCCAAAGCAGCTATACCAGTTTATATCCCAACCAGCAATGTAGGAGTGTTCCCCTTATCCCTCATCCTCTTCAGCATAAGCTGTCATCAGTGTTTTTAACCTTGGCCATTCTGACAGGTGTAAGATGGAATCTCAGAGTTGTTTCGATTTGCATTTCTCCAATGGCTAAGAATGTTGAACATTTCCTTGTAAGTGTCTTTCAACCATTTTAGATTCCTCTGTTCAGAGTTCTCTGTCTAGGTCTGTACCCCATTTTTTTAATTGGATTGTTTGTTCTTTTGATGTCAAGTTTCTTGAGTTCTTTATATACTTTGGAGATCAACCCTCTGTCTAATGTGGGATTGGTGAAGATCTTTTCCCATTCTGTAGGCTGCCATTTTGTCTTATTGACCATGTCCTTTGCTTTACAGAAGCTTCTCAGTTTCAGGAGGTCCCATTTATTAATTGTTTCTCTCAGTGTCTGTGCTACTGGGGTTCTATTTAGGAAGTGGTTCCCCATGCCAATGCATTCAAGTGTACTTCCCACTTTCTCTTCTATGAGGTTCAGTGTGGTTGGTTTCATGTTGAGGTCTCTGATTCATTTGGACTTGAGTTTTGTGCATGGTGATTGATATGGATCTATTTTCATTCTTCTACATGTTGATATCCAGTTATGCCAGCACCATTTGTTGAATATGATTTCTTTGTCCATTTTATAGTTTTAGTTTATTTGTCAAAAATCAGGTGTTAGTAGGTGTGTGGGTTGATATTTGGGTCTTTGATTCAATTCCATAGTCCTCCTGTCTGTTTTTATGGCAATACTAGGCTGTTTTATTATTATAACTCTGTAGTAGAGTATGAAGTCAGGAATTGTGATGCCTCCAGAAGTTCCTTTATTGTACAAGATTGTTTTGCTATCCTGGGTTTTTGCTTTTGTTTTTCCTTATTAAGTTGAGTATTGTTCTTTTGAGGTCTGTGAAGAGTTTTGCTGGGGTTTTTATGGGTATTGCATTGAATCTGTAGATTGCTTTTGGTAAGACTGTCATTTTTACCATGTTAATTCTGCTTACCCAAGAACATGGGAGATATTTCCATTTTCTGGTGTCTTCAATTTCCTTTTTCAAAGACTTGAAGTTCTTGTCATACAGGTCTTCCACTTGTTTGGTTAGCATTACCCCAAGGTATTTTACGTATTTGTGGCTATTGTGAAGGGTGATATTTCTCTGATTTCTTTCTCAGCCCATTTATCATCTGTATAAAGGAGAGCTACTGGTTTTTTGTTTGTTTGTTTTTTAGTTAATCTTGTATCCTGCTACATTACTGAAGGTGTTTATGAGTTTTAGGAGTTTCCTGGTAGAATTTTTGGGGTCACTTATGTATACTATCATATCATCAGCAACTAGAGTTTGATTTCTTCTTTTCCAATTTGTGTTCCCTTGATCTCCTTTTGTTGTCTTATTGCTCTAGCAAGAACTTCAAGTATTATATTTAATAGATATGGAGAGAGTGGACAACCTTGCCTTGTTCTTAATTTCAATGGGATCACTTTGAGTTTCTCTCCATTTAGTTTGATGTTGGCTATATATTTCCTTTATTATGTTTAGGTATGTTCCTTGCATGCCTTCTCTCTCCAAGACTTTTATCATGAAGGGGTATTGTGATATAGGAGGTCCTATGTATATGTGCTGCTTTTATCAGTTAATGAATAAAGAATCTGCTTTCAGCCAGTGGCTTGGCAGAGTGGAGCTAGGTGAGGAAAACTAAACTGAATGCTGGGAGAGACAAGGCAGAGTCAGAAGACACCACGTAGCTGCCACCGGAAAGAGATGAGCCAGAACCTTGCTGGCAGGCCACAAGCCTTGTGGTAAAATATAAAATAATAGAAATGAGTTAATTTAATATGTAAGAGCTTGCTAGGAATATGCTATAGTGATTGACCAAGCAGCAGTTTAATTAATACAGTTTCCGTGTGGTTATTTCAAGAAGTCTGGGCAGCTGGGAAACAAACAAGCAGCCTCCAATAACAGTGTTGAATATTGTCGAAGGCTTTTTCAGCATTTAATGATCATATGGTTTTTTTCTTTCAGTTTGTTTTTATGGTGGATTACACTGACAGATTTTCATATGTTGAACCATCCCTGTATCTCTGGGATGAATCCTACTTGGTCATGGTGGGTGATTTTTCTGATGTGTTCTTGGATTCAGTTTGCCAGTTTTTTGTTGAGAATTTTTGTGTCAATGTTCATGAGTGAGATTGGTCTGTAGTTTTCTTTCTTAGTTGTGTCTTTGTGTGGTTTGAGTATCAGAGTAACTGCAGCCTCTTAAAAAGTTTAATCTGAATCTTAAAGATCTCAAATCCATAATCAAAGGTTACAGGCTAGTAGATTGGATGGGTCCAAAATCAGTAGCTATCTATTTGTTACCTCCAAGAAATGTACCTCACCACAAAAGACAGACAGCACCTTAGGGTCAAAAGGTGGGGAAAGTGTTCCAAGCAAATGGACCTTGGAAATAAGCAGACTGTTGTTGGAACGTATGGTGTGAAATTCCCAAAGAATTAATAGAAATATTATTTTAAGGAAAAGAAATCAGAAGGGCAAGAGGAGTGGTGGTGGCACACACCTTTCACCCCAGTACTCGGGAGGCAAAGGCAGGCAGATCTCTGAGTTCAAGGCCAGCTTGGTCTATAGAGTTAGTTCCAGGACAGCCAGGGATACACAGAGAAACCCTGGCTCAAAAAAAAACATATGAACTTCTTAAATTAAAAATGTCTAAGCCCAGATAGATTGACTGGTGAATTTTACTAGACCATTAATGAATTAACATCAATGCTTCTTAAACTATTCCACAAAATAGAAAAAGAAGAAACATTACCAAACTTTCTCTTACAAAGCTAGAATTACTCCAATGCCAAAAACAAATAAAGATGTAACCCAAAAAGAAGATTACAGACCAGTATTCATGATTCACATAGATATTGTGGATCACACAAAAATTCCCAAGATTACCCTGATACCAAAAGCAGATGAAAATGTAAGAAAAAAGGTAATTGCACATCAGTTTCCCCAATTAACATAGACATAGAAATTCTCAACAAAATACTTCCAAATCAATTTCAAGGGCACATCAAAAAGATGATTCATCATGCTGTTACTGGCTTTATTCCAGGGATGCATAGATGGTTCAATACATACAAATCAACTAATGCTATAAATTACATAAATAATTCCGAGATCAGAAACCATGTGGTCACCTCAATAGGTACAGAATAGACTTTAGACAAAACCCAACATATCTTTATTAAAATTCCTGAGGAAACTCAGAACAGATGGAATATATCTCAAAAATAATAAAGACTATAACAAACCTAGAACCAACATTATATAAAATGGAGAAAAAACAAAATGTCTCAGGGCCAAGACAAGAGTGTCCATATTCTTATTCAATGTGAAAGTCTTAGCTAAAGCAATAAGTCAAGAGGAGCAAATAAGCAGGATGAAAATAAGAAGGAAAGGAAAATGTTAAAATGTCTATTTGCCCTTGATAGGGTTCTGTGCATAAAGGACCCTAAGGATGTCATCAGAAAACTCCTAGAATAGAAAACACCTTTATTCAAATAGCATGCACTTGTTAGGCACTGCTAAGCAGCAACAATATTGACCCATTTCTAAAGGCAGTAAACACCACAGTTGGACATGGTACCTGACTGCCTAGGAGAACTGCCTTTACCTTTGCAGGAAAGACTAAAAGACCATGTAGGTGATTCCAGCAAGATGCCACTCGGTGGGTACTCGCTACCAAGCCTGATGTTCTGCTCTTGAGTCTCTGCAACCTACATGGTGGGAGGAGAGAATCAACTCTGGCAAATTGTCCTCTGAACTCTACACATGTGCCATGGCACATTTACATGCCCACACAAAAACTAAAAAAAAAAAAAAAATAAGGCATGTAGATGTTCAGCCTTTCCCAGAGAATTCTGGAGACAGAGGGCTGCTTTTGACAATTTTGATATGTAATGTTGCTTCCAAACTTTGCTTCCCAAACAGCATTTGTGGTGGGTAGTGGTATCAACTTGATAGGATCTAGACTTACCTAGAAGACAAACTTCTAGGCATAACTATAAGGGAGTTTATAGACTGGAATAATTGTGATAGGAAGAGCCGCCCCAACTGTAGGTGGCACCACTCTGTGGCCTAGAGTCCTGAACTGAATAAAAATAAAAAAAGGAACTGAGCACCAACATTCACCTTTTTCTGAATCTTGACTGTGGATGCCGCCTTACACTCCTGTCACCTGTCTCCTCTACCATGGGGATAAACCATGTCTCCTCTACCATGGGGATAAACCATGTCTCCTCTACCATGGGTACTATACCATGTCTCCTCTACCATGGGGATAAACCATGTCTCCTCTACCATGGGTACTATACCATGTCTCATCTACCATGGGGATAAACCATGTCTCCTCTACCATGGGGACTATACCATGTCTCCTCTACCATGGGGATAAACCATGTCTCCTCTACCATGCAGACTATACCATGTCTCCTCTACTATGTGGACTATGCCATGTCTCCTCCACCATGGGAACTATACCATGTCTCCTCTACCATGCGGACTATACCATGTCTCCTCTACCATGTGAACTATACCATGTCTCCTCTACCATGTGGACAATACCATGTCTCCTCTACCATGGGGACTATACCATGTCTCCTCTACCATGGGGACTATACCATGTCTCCTCTACCATGGGGACTATACCATGTCTCCTCTACCATGGGGATAAACCATGTCTCCTCTACCATGTGGACTATGCCATGTCTCCTCCACCATGCGGACTATACCATGTCTCCTCTACCATGGGTACTATACCATGTCTCCTCTACCATGGGGATAAACCATGTCTCTTCTACCATGAGGATAAACCATGTCTCCTCTACCATGAGGACTATACCATGTCTCCTCTACCATGGGTACTATACCATGTCTCCTCTACCATGCGGATTATGCCACAAACTGTGAGCCAGAATAAACTCTTGCTCTCTTCATTTGCTTTTGTCACAGCCATGGGGAAATTATCTACTACAGTGCTAATACTAATGAGAGTCACACGTGATTTTACTTCCTCACTTCTAATGTGGTATCATGGAAAAGTCACTGCTCATGGGCCTGCACAGCAGTGGGTATGGAAAAGGAATGGTCAGTGATGAACGCCTGGTCCTCTCTTTAGCCAGGACCTCTTAGCCAGTGCATCTGATGCCCAAGTGGTGTATTCTGTGTTTCAGACGCACTGACCTAGGGGGAGCCATGTCTGCTCACGTTCATCATAGCAGATCATGGTTGGACCCTTTACAGACTCTTGGTGAAGACAATGTGCCAGAACCTATGAGGCAGAAATTGGCAGTCAGGCTTGGCAAACAGTATAAAAGCCACAGCTGTAGACTGGCTTCCCACCCACCTGCACCCTGGGAAAAGAGTCTGGCCACCATTGGTACTTCAACAACAGCTCTCACGAAGCCAACGGGCACAGGCAGCAGCTTAGCTACCCCCTTGGAAAGCAATCAGCAGACCCGCCTTCTCCGACAGCATGCTAAACAGTCCCGGGGACAGGAAGTCTCTCTAAAGACACCTACCTTCAAGAGTCTGTTCAGGAAATTCAACAAAGGAGTGATGGCTTGGGACTAAAACTTGATTTAGCCATTAACATGCAATGATCTCCCTGGCCTCTGGATCTGAATCTGCAAGGGGCTGGGGGAGGCACCACCATCCAGCGTGTCAATGACAATAAATGAAATCATGTATTCTCTGTCATCGGAGCTCCCAGAAGTGAGCACAATATGCATGGCAGGTGGTGTTATTAATGACATCCTCAGGTGTTCTCCAAAGTTTGCAATTAGCATGTAAGGGTAATGGGGAAGCGCCAGCTCCTCAAGACTGCCCCCAAGCAGAGCAGCCCAGCTTGAAAGGAAAGGCCTGCTGCTCCAGGCTTTAGCTGGAGTTTTGCCATTTGCACTGGCTTCCTGATGGTGGCTGGTACATACAGCTAAGAGAGTTAGTTCCAAGAATATTAATTGATCTCTCCTTATTTGGAGCGAGACTCACCCATCTCTTCTCCCTACCTCCCTCCTTTGTTGATTTGATTCAGACAACACTCCCCAAAAGCTGCGGCCCCAGCAGCCTCAAAGAAAGCAGCAGCAAGGAGCAGGGCATCACAAGCGCTTTCCTCCTCCAGCTTAGGAAATGGAAGATCCTGTGCTAAACACTGGCTACTGGGGGCTGGCTCCTCCAGAATTCCAGATCTTCTCCAGGAGCCTAGCACCAGGCACAGGAGTCACAATAAGCACACATACCAAACAGAGGGGCATCCAGCTGGCACAGGGAGCTGTCGGGTGACACTGAGGAAGGAAGGACCCGAGTCAGCTTCTGGCTAGAACTGGGAACAGCCGTGACAAGAGCGGAGGGTCTCAAAGCCATAAGGCAGCACCATGGAGTTGGACATAATCTCTAGAAGGAAATCCATCTGTCCTTGAGACTCTGAGAGGAAGAATCCTTTTCTGGAAGTCATGGACGGTTGGAAAGAAAAGTACAGTCCTTCCAAAGTATTCAAGCTCTGTTTTAGAGAGCCATAAAAGGAACTAGCACATCAATAAATCAAGTATTGATGCCAGCAGGTTCTCCCAGCCTTCTGGGTACTGCCAACTTGGCCTGGACTTTAGACATAACATACAAGTCTATGTCTTCACAGTAGAGAACATTTGAACAGTGCATTAAGATTTGGGGGAAGGTTAGAGAGATAGTTCAGTAGTTAAGAGTATTTGCTACTCTTCCAGAGGACCTGGGTTCAATTCCCACCACCCACATGGCAGCTTACAACTGTCTGAGCTCCAGTTCCAAGGGATCCATTGCCCTCTCCTGACTTCTCTGGGCACTGCATGCATGTGGTACAATAGATATATATGTGGGCAAAACACTCATACACATAAAAATAAAATAAAAATCTTTTTAAAAGATTTAAAAGCACCCAGAAATGCTTTAGGGTTTGGTATCCCTGCCCAAGCTTTCAGATACTTATGTGCTATCAATGCAGACCCTGAGACCATATCTCTGGGACAGTGGCCTTCAGGAAAACAAAGAGTCTAAAGACAAAACATAGGTGCTCCTCCCTTTCTCCCAGCAGGCCTTCTGTTAAAAGCCTGAGAACTAGGCCCCAGAAGATGGAATAGGAAAAGAATAGGAAAAGTCTTTGCTACACAAGCAGAGGGAGCAAGGAGGCAGGGTGGGCAGTGAGGGCTCTGAAATCAGATGCCTGGGTGCAGAGAGCTAACCCCATACCCTACTGCCTATGTCAGCTTCAGTGCACTACCTACCCTCCGTGCCTCCGCTTCCCTTTACAGAAAACAGAGCTAGAACAGCAACATTAATGACCTGGAAAGGATTCTGCATGGCAATGGCCACAGGTAGCTTTTCGGGACAAACAGAACTTTTACACCATGAGGGAAGGTCTGGGGTCCCTAAGGGACAGGCAGAGGCCTGTGACAAAGGCAGATGCTTTTAAGGGCGACAGGTATGGGAGAAAAGCTCATTCTAGGCAACTCAGAGATTTTCCTGCAAAGAAAAGCTCTGGGGACACACAATCCCCAGTCACCAGGCTCCCGCTCTCTTTCCAGAAGTCCCTTCTTCTTTGGTCATAGCTTTGTTCATTTGGTGGTTTGGATGGTTGTTTATTGGTGGGTTAATTGGTTGGGTTTTGGTTTTGTTACTAATTTATTTGTCTGGTTGGTTGGTTGGTTTCGGTTTTGATCTTGTTTTTTAATCAGGTTTTTATGTTACCCAGGCTGGCTTTGAACTCCATATGTAATTGAACATGGCCTTGAACTCTGTATCTTCTTGCCTCCATTTCCCAAGTATGGGGATCACACTGCAAGTGTGTGCCATCACTTCAGGCTAGTTAAGGGGTTTGAAACGTCCCTGAATCCTAAGCCAGAAAACACCTCCTCTTCCATAAGCCCTGGATCCTTGGTAGAAAGGGAATCTAAGAAAAGAAGGCAGGGAAGAAAAAAGTGTCTCCCCTCCCTACCCTCTTCCTTCCCCACAGCCAGCAACTCTTCTTTCTCAGGCTCCCCTAAGTCCACAAAACACCTGTTGGGGGCAGCCAAATCTTGCCAGCTCCCACAGCCCCCTGCCATCGCCCCAACTTCCATCCCAGATTCTCCTTCCTGAGCAAATCCGCACCTGTATTTGTTAATCAAGCCACCGAGGACGCGGTAATTGCCCAGCAGAAAACACGGGTGCAGATGTTAGGGAGCACAGGGGCAAAAGCACTAAATGAGATTCTTGTTTTCCAAACAGAGCCCGAGATTTAATTACAGCCTTTCCAAGTGCTTATTAAAAACCCTTATTTTTTTTCCTTATTGTTTTCCTGCATGGCGCATATTGAATCAGCCACTGCTGTTGTCTTGTTTTTGGAGTGTTCATAAAAAGAACCGATGTGGAAAATTGCAAACACAGATTGTACCCAAACAATATCTTCTCCCTTTGCTTGCTCCCTCTTCTTTCTTCCTGCTGAATAACAACATCCGTCTGGGTATTCAGTGCACATCCGGGCTCTTTCCCAACTGTAGAAGGGGTTCTTTTTTGGCACTCACAGACCACCTCACAAGAAAGAGCAAAAATGGCTGGGTGTGGTGGTGCATGTCGGTAATCTCGGAGCTTGGGAGGTGGAGGTAAGAGGATGAGGAATGAAGGTCATCTTCACCTTGATAGCTGTAGTGAGCGCAAGGGCAGCCTGAGCTACATGAGACCCTGTCTCGAAAAGGCAAAACAAGGAGTGTTGAAATGGTCCAGATGTTAACATCCCCTGTTGCTCTTCTGGAAGACCTGATTTCAGTTCCCAGCACCCATATTGGGCAGTTCAAAACACCTATAATTCCAGCTCCAGGGGAACTAGCATCCTCTTCTGGTCTTCTTGGCTTCATGCACACATGTGGCACACACACACACACACACACACACAGAGAGAGAGAGAGAGAGAGAGAGACAGAGAGACAGAGAGAGAGACAGAGAGAGACAGAGAGAGAGACAGAGAGAGAGACAGAGAAAGAGAGAGAGAAATAAGCATAAAATCATTTTTAAAATAATCAATACAGAAAAAGAACCCAGAAAGAACACATGACCTCGGGGGGGGGGGTATGGAGGAGAAGAAGAGAGAGAATGGGAAAGAGAAGTGGGGAGAGAAGGAGGGGACAGGTGCATGGAAGACCTAGAACCTCAGACCACTGAAGCCAAGATGGAATGCTTCTACCCTCCCATGGAGAGTGAAGAGACCACTGACCCAAAGAGGTGACAGGATGGAATTGAGACCAAACTAGTTCTCCTGACCACTGTTCTGAGGTAGCCTTCTGCTCTTACCCACTAAGATTTATTGGCTCCTTTAAGTCTATAAAAGTCTTCATTCAAAATAGAGGCCCATCTCCTGACACCTTCTCACCTGTATAGTCCATGTTGATAACCAGCTGTGCCACAGCCAGAGACAGTGCCACCTAGGGACTCACACGCTGAACTGCCACTTAACCTCTGAACGCCACCGTCTATCCAAAAAGTAAGCCGGCTTCCCTTTCACAGAAGAAGTACGGATTCAAGGGGCAACAGAGTGGAGTATGGGGGTAACTAGAGCTTCCCACCTGCCCCCAGGTTCCCACCAGAGCCCCCTTACCTCACACTATCCCCCCACCTTCCCCTACTTGTCACCGTTGCCACTTGGAAGTGGAAGTGGCTGTTAGAGGAGAGGCAGCTAGTCCCTTCCCGCTGCTCTGCCGACAGGTGTGGCAGGAGGAGGTGGCAATTAGTGCCAATTTGGAGGACGGATGCAAGCACGGGGAAGACTTCTCATCACACAGTGTTTAAATGCCATTCCTTCTTTCTGTCCCCCACTCCTCAGAATGCAACAGCATCAGCAGGCTCCTGCCCTCTGCTCTGCTCATTATCTCAGGCTGCTCTGGGGGCCAAGGAAGCAGAGAGGGGAGACAGAGGACGGAGCCCCTGCTTCTCCCTGCTGCCTATGATAGGAGCCCTGCTGAACTCACAGCCTGCTGGAGAGGAGGGCCCTGTGTGCTTCAGTAATGGGTTCAAGGCCTTTATGTGAAACAGAGAACTCTTGTCATTCCCTGGACTTTGTCTCTGCTCCTCCAATTCTATTTTTTGGCATGGGCATGTGTGTGCACGCATGTACAAATGCATGTGCACATGTGTTACATGTTTGGAAGGCTGAGGTTACTGTCTGGCGTCTTGATCGCCCTCCATTTATTGAAACAGGATGTATCACTGTAACCTGGTCTAGCCAGCTTGCCCAGGGATCCCCTGCCCCCCGCCCAAGGATCCCATCTCCATTTCCTGAGTGCTGGATTACAGGTAGGGCCATTACACCCACCCAGCTCTGGAGATTCAAACTCAACAAGTGCTCTAGCAACTAAGCCATCCCAAAGCTCCTAAAATTCTAATCTTTAACCTTACTTAAGGATGAGATTTGGAGTGAGAAGAATTATGGGAAGAGATGGAAACTGGCAGGTTCCCTCCTGAACCTCTCCATTCCCAAAAGTGACACTTGGGAGCATTATAACGCCACCAGCCCGCAGGAAACGTTGCCCCTTGAGGGATGTGGGTCACGTACAGGGGGCTAACTTGGCAAAGTGTGGCAAGATCAGTGATATGAGCAATGGATTCTTCAAAAAGTGGAATTTCTGAGGCTGGAGCTGTACCTCAGTGGCTAGAATGCTTCCCCAGTGCAAAGCTTTGGGTGGGAGCCACAGCGCCTCATAAACCGGGCACGGTCGCACATGCCTATACTCCCACAAGTGATGGGGAAGGGGAGACAAGAGGATAATTTGTCCAGGGCCGTCCTTGGCTACATAATAAATTCAAGGGCATCCTGGAATACAAGAGACCATCTTCTTTAAATATGCCACACTTAGTGAAACTCACCAAGTGCAGAATCCCCACCAAAGTCATGGAACTTGGGAGAAAAGGATTGCACCAGATGCTCAGGTGGAGTCTCCCTTTGCTTTCCACTCTCCTGCCTCCAGCCGCTGCAGAGCTGAGACACTCTCCTGGCCCTGCTGAGATGCTGCTCGGCATCTGCCTATTGCGATATTGATTCCAGGCCTGGGGGCTGCAGCCTGGGTGACAGTACCCCTCTCCAGAGGAGCGAGAGTGCTGCAGGTGGACAACCAGTGCTGGCAGTGGTCCATGCTCTTGTCACTAGCTTCAGGACTATGAGGCACTGTGATGGTGACCCTGTGGCCAGCAGCAGGTCCCTAGCCTGGGGGTCTTCGAGTCCTTTCCTCTTGCTCAGCTGGTGATACGTAGACCTATTTCTCTTTATAAAATCCCTTTTTGTCGGCACCTGGAGCGGCTTCTGTTTCCTGCCTTAGAACCTAGAAACACGTCTTTATGTCCATTCCATGAATGATGCTCACACCCCTGAAGTGACTTGCCCAAGGCCCCACCTTAATGACCAGAGTTCTTCAGTGACAGAATGAAAAGTAACTGTCCCCTTAAGTCTCCCTGTCCTCCTCAACCCAGATCAGCACACATACACACATGATGTTAATACGTATGTATAAGTACATGAGCTAGCCATACGTGGGCCCTGGTTTACTTTTATTCTGTGGGTCCCAATACTGAAGGGTTTTGTTCCAGGAACCACCAAGAATCCAAATGCCCCCGCTGCCACCTCTGCACTGTGCTTCGATTAAAGATCTTTCAAAGGAACAAGCTTTCATTTCATGGATGATTCAGAATCTCTGTTCGGAGGAAATTGAGGTTTCGCTGGCCATTTTCCCACTTGAGACGTGGTCGGAGTTCACCATAAAAGCACATAAAGACAACATAAGTCAGCTGCTAGGAACCACAAATAAAGAAGCCGCCATGAGAAAAGTCTCTGCAGGGGATGCAGCTGAGATCTGTGTTTCCCTAGGGAGGCTGTTAACGGTCTATCACCTGAGATCAGGGAGAGACCCAGCAGGCAAAAGTCAGGGAGCAGATTTCCCAGCCGCAGGGAGCTCTGGACCTGGGTTTCCCAACTGGGGTTCTCCCCCCACACCCCATGAAGTTGTCCCCAGGCCTTCAGCTTGTACAGAGTTTCTTACAAAACTGGAAAATCTAGTCTACTCTTCAGCAGTGAGAAGTGGCCCGGATTGGCATCATAGAAGGATGGGATGAGAAAGTTGGTCAACTTGAATTTAGAAACACTCGGTGGCTGGAGAGGCTATATCCTAGTGACAGTGCATGTCAGACCAGGGCTCAGTCTCAGCACTCATAGTAATTTCAGTTTCAGGGATCAGATGCCTCCTTTTGACCCCTGTGGGAACCAGGTGTGCAGACAGGACACATATATACACACCAGCACAACATTCATACCCATAAACCAAACTAAGTAAGTCTCTAAAATAAAAATTAAGAAACATCTTAGACACTAATGAGGCATTGTAGTAAGAGGCGCGCAATTTGTGTTTTGGGGACCCGGTTAGTTTATGTTTGTGGGCTGCGTTTCCGGCGCCTGGGTCCCAGCGCAGGGTCCCTTGTTTTGTTTCGTCCAGCTCCCAGTGCGTACCCGAAATAATTATACATAAACTGTATTTATTGAAATACCCCACGTTGGGCAGCCAATTTGTAGTAAAAGGCACGCAAGTTGTGTTTCCGGGGCCCGGTTAGCTTATGTTTGCGGGCTGCGTTTCCGGTGCCTGGTTCCCAGCGCAGGGCCCCTTGTTTTGTTCCGCCTGGCTCCTGGTGCGTACACAAAATAATTATACATAAACTGTATTGAAATGCTGTCTGGTCCATTAGCTTTAGTCTCTTTTGGTTAACTCTTACATATTTGTTTAACCCATTTTTAATAATCTGTGTGTCACCAGGAAAGAGTTAGTGTGTTTGACCTGGGAGCTTCATGGCAGGTGGCTCTCTCTGACTCTTCCTTCTCTATCCCAAGAATTCCGTTCTGTCTACTCCACCCACCTAAGGGCTGCCCTATCAAAAGGCCAAGGCAGTCTCTTTATTCAACCAATGAAAGCAACATACATACAGAAGACCCTCCTACATCAAGGCATACCTTTGGGTGTGTCTATGAGGGTGTTTCCAGGGAGATTTAACCCTAAGGAGGGAAGACTGACCCTGAATATGGGTGACTTTGCACCATGAGCTGGAGAGTCAGGGCTAAATCAAAAAAGAAAAGAAGAAAGCCACCCGAGGACCTGAATTCCACACTCTGCTTCCTGATCCACCCAGATGGGAACATATTCAACTGCCATAGCCGCCCCTTCCTGCGCCATGCTTCCCTGCTGGCCATGATGGTCGAGAGCCTCTGGACCAGGAGCCAAAATAAACGTTTTGTCTCTTAAGTTGCTTCAGGTCCTCCATTTGTCTACAGCAATGAGAAAGTGGTACCAAGGGTGTGTGACAAATGAAGATGGAAGTTTGTTCTCCCAGGACACCGTGTCTGGCCTTCAGTGGGTAACCGGTTACTCTCACTCTTCTGCATCCCTTTTCCGAATCTACATGTGTACGTGTGATGCTTTATGAGAAGTAGGATAGCAGGCTTTCTTGGACCGCCAGTGCCCAAATCATAAAATGGAGACTTATTATTAGTGATGAATGCTTGGCCTTAGCTTAGGCTTGTTTCCAGCTAGCTTTTTAAAACTTAAACTAACCCATTTCTATTCATCTGTGTGGGGCCCTGAGGCTCATTTACCTCATCTATCTACTGTCCATCCTGCTTTCCTGCTTCCTCCATGTCTGACTGACTGGCCCCGCAGCAGGCAGGCCACTGGTGGACTGGCCACTGCCTCTTTTCTCTCTGCCTGCCAGCCCCACCTATCCCTCCTCTGCCTAGCTATTAACCGTTCAGCTTCTTATTAGACCAATCAGGTGCCTTAGTCAGGCAATGCAAAGCAGCAACACATCTTTCTGTAGTTAAACAAATGCAGCATAAACAAATGCAACATATCTTGACGTAGTGAAACAATCATTCTGCAACACATCTACACATAGTCAAACAAATATTCGATTCCACAACAAAGTTGCCTTGGCTGCTTTAAAAAGATTCATTCCCCAGTCTTACCCACCCCTGGGCACTGCAGTGCAGGTGTCTCAGACCAGAGGTGTTTCCAGCAAATCCTTCTTTAGTTTCTCTCCATATCCCCGGACCTAGGGATGGGATGTAGCATGTGTAGGGTGTGGTATGAGGTGTGAACGGGTGGGGCAGGCTGTGTGATGGAGTTAGTTATCTAGTATGGTGGAGTAGGTCTTGTGGGTTGGGGTGTGTGGTAGGGTGGTATGTGCTGGAGTGTGTTTGTAGCTTGGGAGGTGTGTATATGTAAATCTGTCAACTGACCTTGCTTGGTAAATTATCCTTTTTTCTGAAGTTGTTTCTTCCTTGGCATAGTCCCTAGTGAAATAGCCTTTCCTTTATGAATTGATAATAACTGTTAGGTTGCAATTGTTTCAAAATTGGGAGCTAGTTCTTTTCCCTTTCTGTCTTCCATGACAAAAGGAGTCAGCTTTGGCTAGGGTGGTTTTGGTTTTCTAGGTTTGTGCAATGTGCATTTACCAACAGTGCCCATGCAAGTGCACACAAACACACTCTTACAGAACAGATACTCAAGCCAGGCCAAGGTTGTCACCTCCCCCTCTGCTTTCCACACAGGTACCCACCTCCATGGAGTAGCTGGGATGCTCAGACTAAGGCCTAGGCTGCTCATTGAGCTCAGGGTGTCAATCACAGGAACTTAAGACCGCTTCAGGCATTGGCGGGGAGTGGGGAGGTGTCCTACTTTCCTGCCCTCTGTATCACATCCTGCAAATATAAATCCAGATTTTTTGCATCAGGCCTTTGAGAATCATGTCAGTCTCTGCCCCAAGGAAGCATTGAGCTATTTTACAAGGCTATTATAAGTGTATAAAATGCACAGTCCATCCCCAAGCCAAGCTGGGTCTCCATCCCAAAGGCTCCCAAGTGAGGCACACCTGACCCGGCAGAACTATCACACTCTTGCCCATCAAGCTTAGCTCATGGCAGACCCTGCAAATGGGTTGCAAATAAGAACAGCATTGGGTGTCAGCTCCTCACCCTTCTTTTTTCATTTATTAACTTAAACTGTCACTAAGAGAAAAAAAAAGAGAGAGTGACAACCTAGGAAGAGAATAGGAGGGAACTCTCAGACCGTGGGTTCCAGACACTGGTCACTTCGGTTTCTCAGGCTTTGGAGTGTTGTTCCAGACTTTCCCACCAGGATGTCCCCCAAAATCCTCCAAGGGGGCTCGTGATGAGTGCAGAGAGAGAGGACAGAGCCCGGAGGAAAGGTCTCCAGGACCCTGTGCTTCAAGGTCACTGAGAGGCTAGGAGCAGGATGGGGAAGTCTCTAGAACCCTGTGCTTCAAATTCAATGAGGGGTGAGGACAAGGGTGGTCCCTAAAGCTTCATATGCCAGACTCATCAGAAGGATGTAAATAATAGAAAGGGATTGCAATGACCTGTCCAGGCTAGTTTTGTGTCATCTTGACACAAGCTAGAGTCATCTGGGAGGAGGAAACCTCAATTAAGAAAATACCTCCATAAGATCCAGCTGTATGCAAGGCTATAGGGCATTTTCTTAATTAGTGATGATTGATGGGGAAGGACCCAGCCCACTATGGGCGGGGTCATCCCTGGGCTGGCGGTCCTGGGTTCTACTATAAGAAAGCAGGCTGAGCAAGTCATGGGGAGCAAGCCAGGAAGCAGCACCACTCTACGGCCTCCGGGTTCTGCATCCGGGTTCCTGCCCTGACTTCCTGAGTTCCTATCCTGACTTCCTGCGGTGATCAACAGCAATGTGGAAGCAGAACCCAAATAAGCCTTTTCCTCCCAAGCTTTGGCCATGGCCTCTCATCACAATAGTAGCCCTAACTAAGATATGAAGCCAGGCTGTAAGTTCACTAGGAGGGTCTGGGCTGGAGGAGGGGATCTCCAGGACTCTTCTATAAGCTCCCTGGAAGGGTGGAGACAGGAGGATGGTGTCCTCAGGACACCAGGCTTCCAGTTTACCATAAAGCAGCAGACAAAAGGAGGTTGGGATCCTTAGTGTCTCCAGGACATGCTCAGTAAACTGCACGGGGTACCCCTCATAAGCCCTCGGCCCCAGCCATAAGGGGGGCCCCTCATGGTTTCCTAGGATACTACCCCACTACTATGACTTGCTATCCATCTCCCACATCCATAGCTCCCTCCTTCTCCTTCAGATCTCAGGATTCTTAGCCATGTCTTGAGGGACTCACAGACCCCATGCTCCATGGTGCCATCTGTTTCCAGCTGCCATTGTCGTCACACCCTTCAGGACACCCCCGTTCCAGCCGCCTGGCCTCTCTGCCCATCACACAGAGAGATCCCGCGGCCCCTTCCTCTGCTCTGGGTCAGAGCCACAAGCCCCTTTGTTCATCACATATTTTGCCTCAATCACTCGCCTTCTGCCACACCAACACCAAACTTGATTTGAGTTGCTATAACGGTTCAGCCACAATTACTTAAGCCTTGGCCCCAGTGCTTAAGGCCTTGGGTCTGCACGCTTCAGTTTTTGCAGGGGCACAGCACACCCTCGAGGTTGGTAAACATGTTGGGCACAGGTCACTGGCAGAAATCCCTGGTGGGGATTTCTGGGTTTTCCCACAATATGGAATTAGAGTACATAAACAAGACACTTGATGTTTCTCGAAGATGCCTGTCTTTCTCTGGTACTGTCTGCTACTCACTCAGCCCGAGTGTCCTGTTTATCTATGCTGAACTCACTTAGTGGCAGTAGGACCAAAGAGCAGGAAAGTAGCCCACTACTGGTCTGCCTGACTCCAAGGCAGGACCCTGCCATCTCTTCTCCATCCACGAGAGCCATTTGGTCACTGCAAACGGACTCTATGAGCCTCGGTGACACTCACTGGAAACCGCCTTTTGTTTCCACTGCAGTAAAGTCCTTTCTTGGTGTGAAGCCCTCTGTCATCAAGTCTGATCGCCTCTTCAGTATCAACTCCTCCTTCATCCCTAGCCCTCAAACCATGCCCTGCCCTCTATCCCTCCTCTGCACTTACTGTAATGCCCAATGATCTAACAGACTTCTGCCCTCTGCACCTTTGCACCCACCATCCCCTGACGGCACCACTCATTCCCTAGTCTAGCTGAATCCTGCACAGCCTTCCAATCCCAGCTTAGATCTTTCTCACTGAGGAAGCCTTCCCTGATAGCCAATGTCGGTCGTGCCGGATGTCCCTGCACGCTCTCCACCGTCCTGTCCCTCCCTTCTGAGGCTAGATCACTTATATATACCCTTAGGATCTAGGACTGCCTCCCCACCACAGCCAGGTCCTGAAGGTGGACTGCTTTTGCTCGCCTCTCTTTAGAGCTCATGTGTGCACACATGCACACACACATGTGCACACACATGCTGAGGAATTCAGTGTGTGATGAGTAAAGGAACAAAGCTGGCAGCAGGGTCTGCGTGGGCGCCCGTGAGCCGAGCCTAAATGGCGCTTCCCCAGCTGTCTCAGCCTATAGAGTGGCAGATAAGGCCTCAAAGCTGAAAGCAGTCAGCATAAGAGACCTCCTTCATTCTTAAGGGAGCTTCCAGAAACACAAGAAAGCTCAATTACACTTCGCAAGGCCATCCCTAGCTTAGTTTGTATCAATAGAAATCAAGAAAGAAGTCAAAGTCATTTTGGGGAACACTGTTGTAGACCTGTGTCAGAGAGTTCACGCCCCTGCTCTCCCTCTCCCTGGGTAGGGAAAGGATGCTCAGCTACAACTGAGTCAGGCACTAGGAAGCTGGATCAGCAGTGAAGAGCGCTTTCTGCTCTTCTCGAGGACCCAGACTGGTTTCCAGCATTCACGTGGATGCTCGCAACTGTCTGTAACTCATATCCAAGGGATCTGATGCTCTCTTCTACCTTCCAGTGGTACCAACCACACACATGGTCCCCAGATACACTTACATACATAAAATAAAGGTAAGCAGTGTTTTCAAAGGAAAGAAAGGAATCTCAGTGAAGTGAGCAAGGCTCTAACAGAAACATTCCTGAAGGCTAAGAGTGCCTCCGAAAGGGCCTGCCTGATGGAAGTGCTCAGCTGGTGCCCCTGAGTCTGTAGGACATCTTTGCCCGTGTGGGCAGCAGAGAGGTAACTTCTACAGCAGCAGTGAGTAGGCTCCTGACCTGGAAATGGCAGCTCTCGCCCAGCACTCCAAGAGGTTAAGCCCTGCTGAGCGGAGGGAGAACTGAAGTTCTGTACTGGATGCGGAACGGCATGACTAGATTGATCTAGTCCACATCCAGCTACCTCTTGCATCCTCAAAGGAACCTCGGTTTGTGATGTTCCCAGGGAGTGGCATGGGAAATTCATCCCTGCTTCCTCTGCGTCCAAACTGCTCAGTAGATCAATTCCATCAGGGAAGAGGGGGCTACGAATCAGTCAAGGCTGGAGGAGTGAGGAGACAAGGGGTCCAGACACCAGCAAATTCTTCCCGGGATCTGGGGATGAGTGTGTCAGCCTCTACAAAACTCCGGGAGAGCCGTCTTCCCTCCATCCAAATGTTGTTTTGACGTTTGACAGGGACACAGCCTCCGAGGCACCTGCATGCAGAGATATCACCCAGGCTGCTTCCGGATGACCAGCGACTATCCAAATGGGTGCAGCATCTGGCTGGGAAGTTACCTCCATTCCTCAGCCAAACAATGACTTTGGCATCTCGAAAGAAAGCATGGCATTTACTTAGATTCAAAACTAGTCCAACAGAGCCAGCACACACGGTACCCAGTGCCACTTGGCTTTGGACAAGAACCCAGCTTACAGTTCTCGATCTTGATGGTGTATCTCGCTCCAGTCAGAAAGTCCCAGCAGCCTCCACTACAAACTCAATCCAGGAGAAAACTTTAATTCCTTTCTAGTTTTTAACGTGATCTAGTTTCTTCTCTTCCCTCTTCCCTGCCTCCAGCGTCTTTGATCTAAATATTTATGACGTCATGGTCCATTAACATTCCCCTCAGGACATCTTTAATAAATATGCTGGGGGGAGCAGCAGCTTGAATATTAAACATTAAATTTATAAGACACATAATCCTCCTAATTAAGTTGCATTTTGTCCTATGCATTCGATTAGGGGAAGGGGTGGGGGCTAGAGGAAGCAGAGTCTACTGGAATAGCTAGGGAGCCAGTGTGGAGCTTGGCCGTCTTTCCCATTTCACCGGCCTCCTCTTCTGATCTTCAGGACACGCAGCCTGACAGAGTTTCTGGGACCAAAGCCAGGAGCCAGGCAGGACAGAAAGTGGATTTCCTTCTTCCAGCCTTATGCCGCCTTTCCCCAAACACAGACCAGACTTCACACAGGGAGCCCAGCCAGAGAGCAGGGACTCCTCCAACAGTTCAAGCCGTCCTAGGCCTGGTGTTGACGTTCCCAGCCCAGGGTGGTAACTTCCTACCCAGGCCAAGCCACCTCATCACAGAGCCCCTGTCCACACTTCCTCTGCACATCTCTTCCTACCCCGAGACCCCGCAGTGAGAGGTCACAGCATTTTATAGGGAACCTGCCCTACCCACTCCAACGATTTAAGGTCTTCCTTCTAGCCTGATTAAAATGGCCCCTCAAGTAATGTCCCTTGGGTGCTATCCTAACGGAACCATGGAATAGCCTGTACCACCTATTCTTCTCCCTAGAAAGAGTCACTCAGTGTCACCTCTCTTACCTCTGTGTCCCACCACTTGCTAGTCAGCTTTCCAGTCTGCAGGAAAGCAGGCCATATCCCGTGTGGGCTGGTGATCCACAGGCTTCTCCCAAGGTACAAAAGCAGGTGACCTGTTACTCCACACCTGGGGACCTCTCACCTCCTGCCCTGAACCAATGGCTGGGAAACAAGGGCATATGCAGACAACAGATGTCCCAAGGAGGGGGCTGTGGAAGAACCAGAGCCCACTCAGCCTCCTGATGGCAAGAAAGGTACACGTGGGTCCGAACCCCCGCCTGCAGGGGCTTCCATTCTTCTTGTTTAAAGTAAAGCAGATGGAAGTAGCTGCTAACCCTGGGGGAGACCAGGCACCCCTGGCGCTGGGAAAGCCCCAGGCCAAGTGTACAAATAAAACTACGAAGCACCGTGGCCAGTCCTTGTCTCCTAACTCCTTTTCCAGCCCTGGATGGGTTGAACACCGCTGCATAGAGACATGTCGGTTCACATCCTCAGGTCCCCGTCCACCCCTCCCAAGCAACCATCTTCTGAGGACAAACACTAGCTGCTGGGTGTCACCTTGGGACCTGGCAAGCGCTGGTCACTACTTGGACAGGTTGTTCTGTTATGTCAACCGCATGGAACAGATAGGCAGTGCCCTGCGCAAAGGGGACAGCATGAGGAGGCTGGAGAGCAAGGGCCCTGGGGGCTGGAGGGTCCTAAGGGCTGTGCTGGCAGGAATGCCATGTGCTGAAAGAATTCAGGACAGAGGACCTGGAGGGAGAAGTTTCTAGGTGGAGGAAGATACTGGGGTTGGGGAACTTGTGAAGAGAGAAAAGGGTGCGTGACATTCATGCCATAGGCAAAACCTTCAGCACATAGGACAATAGGGTAGCTGACGTATCTGGAGTAAAGTCATGCCCTGCACTGGAAAGCATTATCAGGCAGAGAAGACAGGTTCTTCTAGAATCTTCCAGGGTTTCATTCACAGCTGGAAGGGATACTGACTTTGTCTGGAGAACTCCATGCCTTCTCCTGCCCTCCTGTGACCATACTAGCCCAAGCGATGCTTTCAGGTAATCCAAGGGACGTGGTCGCCGGCATGCACCAACCAGCTTGGGCCAGCAAGCAAGAGTCAAGAGCCTCTGGGCCTTTCTGTGAAAGAGAAAAGCGTGAAAGATGTCCTGAATTCTGAATGGGAACACATAACAGCAACAAAAGTGGATCATCCAGAAACAGAGGAAAGAAGGTGGGCTCTCTGCTCCCAAGAGGTGGAATTTAGGCTGTACTTGCAGCTCACAGCCAGGCGGGGGCAGTGTTCCAGAGCAAATAATACGAGGAAGTAGCGCCTGCCTGCGCACACAGGCCTGCGTGCGAGGAGAGCTCTGCCTGGATTTGGGCGTGAGGCTGATGAAACACAAAGGAAATGGCCAGTTCTCAGCGCAGCAGAGGAAGACAGCCCTGATCTAGTCTAGAATCAGACTCCTTGTAGGAAACCAGAATCACCTTTGCCCTCACAGAGCAGAGATTCCACGCCACAAGACACACAAGAACGATGCCTGCCTGCACTTCACAGAGCTTCCAGGTGTGGACTGGACAGACTCACAGCTGCAGCGCTGTATAAATGTGACTAGAAAACCTGGAAGGAGACACACCCGGAGTTCACCACGGCTGACACCCAGTCATAGAATCATGGGGGATAGGATGAGGTTCGGTTTTGAAGCAGGGTCTCCCTCTGAAGCCCAGCTTGGTCTGGAAGTTACTATGTAGTCCAGGCTGACTTTGAGTGCACAATAATCCTCTTCCCTAAACTTCCTAAGTGCTGGGATTGCCGGCATAAGCCTCCATTCTCAGCTCAATTTTCTACTTAATATTGTAAGCAACTTCCCCATCAGTACTCTCTCCTAATTATCTTAGTATTACTTTTCATTTTTACATTTTCTCCTCTATGTGTGTGTGTGTGTGTGTGTGTGTGTGTGT
>PVIU01007171.1:0-94293 GCA_004026605.1 Ondatra zibethicus | reverse complement strand
TGCAAATCAAAACAACTCTGAGATTCCATCTTACACCTGTAAGAATGGCCAAGATCAAAAACACTGATGACAACTTATGCTGGAAAGGCTGTGGAGAAAAGGGAACACTTCTGCATTGCTGGTGGGAATGCAAGCTGGTACAACCCCTATGGATGTCAGTGTGGCGATTTCTCAGAAAATTAGGAAACAACCTTCCTCAAGACCCAGTAATAGCACTTTCGGGTATATACCCAAAAGATGCTCAATCGTGCCACAAGGACATGTGCTCAACTATGTTCATAGCAGCGTTATTTGTCATAACCAGAAACTGGAAACAACCTACATGCCCCTCGATCGAAGAATGGATAAAAAAAAATGTGGTACATTTACACAATGGAGTACTACATAGCAGAAAAAATAACGACAGCCTAAATTTTGCAGGAAAATGGATGGAACTATAAAGCATTATTTTGAGTGAGGTAACCCAGATACAAAAAGACAATTATCACATGTACTCACTCATAGGTGTTTTTTAGACATAAGGCAAAGAAAACCATCTTACAAACCACAATCCCAGAGAATTTAGACAACAATACGGACAGTAAGAGAGACCTACATAGATATAATCTACGTGGGAAGTAGAAAGTATAAAAAGACAAGATCTCCTAAATAATTTGGGAGCATGGGGACCTTGGGGAAGGGTTGAGGGAGGGAGGGGAGTGGCAGGGAGGGGAGCAGAGAAAAATTTTAAAAAAAATTAAAAATAAAAATAAAAGGAATTGTCTCTGAAATATCTGTCTTTGAACTTACCCTTTGTGGGTAAAGGCACCTGTTGGGAAGCCTGAGGAACTGAGTTCATCCCCCAGGATCCACACAGTGGAAGGAGGAAAAACTGCCTCCCAAAAGTAACCCTGTCCTCTGCTGGTATGCCAACTCATGTGTTTGCTCGCACACACAAAATATACACATTTTTAAATAAAAAAAATACGAGATCTGGCTCCATCTCAGTGCATTCTTTCAAAGCTGTGTCACCTCTTTTTTCTCCCAGGTCAGAAACACTATATTTGCTGAGTGGTGGTGGTGCACATCCTTAATCCCAGCACTCAGGAGGCAGAGGCAGGCGGATCTCTGAGTTCGAGGCCAGCCTGGTCTAAAGAGGAAACACTACACATAATCTCAAAGCCAGAAAGTGTTGCAGTCTTATCTGTATCCAACCATATTACACTGTAACACAATGTATTGAGTGAGCAGAGCCTTCCAACCCAGAACCCTGACACCTAGTCCAGATGTTACTTATTCTCGCCTCAATGCCATGAAGCAATACTAAGGCCTTGGTGGTTCTACTCCTTGAGGAAGTTTTCCGTTCTCACCATCAGCTTAAATGAAAATCCAAACTTTCATCAGTATGGGGGATGTGCATGTTGCAGAACATGTATAAAGGTCAGAGGACAATTTCACAGGGTCATTTCTCTCCATCCACCTTAGTGTAATGTGCTGCTTAGGTTTTTGTTGACTTGGCACAGAGATACCTAGAAAGAGGGAACCTCAATTGAGAAATTGCCTCTATCATATTATGTCGTATCAGATTGTGGAGCCCTTTCTTGGTTAATAATTGATGGGGGGAGGCAAAGCCTACTGCCCTTGGCAGGTGATCCAGGGTTGTATAAGAAAGCAAGCTGAGCAAGCCAAGGAGAATCAAGCCAGTAAGTATTCTTCCATGGTCCCCCTGCTTTATTTCCTGCCTTCATGTTCCTGCCTTGAGTTTCTGGCCTGGCTCCCCTCAACGATGGACTCACTGTAACCTGTAAACTAGAATAAACTTTTCTTCATATAAGTTGTTCTGCACTCTGGTGTTTATCACTGCAACAGAGAAGCAAACTAAGCATGAGTTCCTGGCATTGAACTCAGGTCCCCAGGCGTCTGCCAGAAGTGCTTTTACCCTCTGAGCTATCTCACTGGTCCTATCGTCAGCTTTCATCTCCAGGTTTCAAACAGAAATCACAACTTTGAACCCTGTGAAGTTGGCTGACCTTTTCCAAACCCCAGCTCTGGCAGAACCCTGTCATCTTCATTAAGACTTTCGGATGATATCAGATCGCTGGAATGCCTTTGTTGTATAATACTTTTCTGGGTAGGTGTTGAGGACACAGAGGTAAATGAAGCAGGGTTATAGCTGGTTTTGGTCCAGCAAGGAGCAGAGACTGTCAATGTATTTATTCAATGAGTTAAGTGAATGCAAAGACCCTTTAGTGAGTTGTCTCAGGCAGGCGCTTACCTCTCTTTTCCTCCTGGCCAACCTCTGTTGTCGTTTCTGTCCTGGAGCTAACACTGCCTGCTTTACTCCTCTTGAATCTGAGCCCTTCCCTGTAGAAAGGAAAGGCTCTTCCAATCCCTCTCCAGCCATCTTTCTCTCACTAACTTCTGTATCCTCGACTTCAGTTTCTAGGTCCTAAGCCACTCCTTTCCCTAGACTTAATAGGGTGTTTTTATTGCTGTTTAGCTTTGAACTTTGAGAAGTAGAGAATGATTCCGAATTCCCACATCTCTTTGTCCAGATCATGCTATACAAAGTCAAGATGTTATGGTTGCTAGACAACCAAACCACGCCTCCAGCCCTCAATCAGAAGTCTTTTACGTGATCTTTCCAACCTGCCTGAACTTTCCCCTTGACGCAGCACTTTTAGAACTAGACAGCTGTTAGGGAGATTCCTGATTAGTCTTTCCCCTTCCAGCTCTGTGCTCCTGAAGAAGCAAAGCTTTCCACACTCTTTCTGCCTCTGGGTTTCATGTTACACCCCAGGGTCTGTGCCTTTGCCATCCCTTCCACCTCTAACCCTTTCTCCCTGGGTAACTACTTGATCAACACTCTTGCTTTCTCCAGGTCTCTGCTCATATATGAGCCTAACCACTACATCTTCTCTCGCCGCCTAAGGAACAATGGTCCCCTTCACCCTGAGCCTGGCAACTCTCCTATACCTCGGCCATTGCACCAATCTACAAATTTATCTGTGTGTATTGCCCCCACGAAAAATGTAAGCTTTTCCAATGGTGTTTTGGGTAGAGACAAGAGGAATGCTGTGAGCTCGAGACCTGCTGGTTGATAACAGTAATTTCCAAGATCAAAACAAAGCACAAAAATAAAGCAAGAGTAAGAGAAAGAAAAAAAATGTAGGCCTCTGCCCATCTACTTGGTGATTTTTTCCTAGGAGTCAAACAGTGTTTTTCATGTGTGTCTTAATTAGTGTTTTCATTGCTGTGAAGAAACACCATGACCACAGCAACCCTTACAAAGAAAACATTTAATGGGTGGCTTACTTGAAGTTTCAGAGATTCAGTCCATTATCATCATGACAGGGAGGATGGCAGCGTGCAGATAGTCACGGTGCTGTAGAGGCTGAGAACCCTACATCTTACAGGCAACAGGAATTCGACTGAGGGACTGGGCAGTATCCTGAGCAGAGGAACTCTCAAAGTCCTTCTCCACAATGGCACACTTCCTCCAACAAGGCCATGCCCACTCCAACAAAGCCACACCTCCTACTAGTGCCACTCCCTATTATGGGGGCCAGTTACATTCAAACTGCCACCATGTATTAGGTATACAAACCATATTTAATGCATGAAAGGAAAAAATCCATTTATAATGTGCAGCAAACGATCTGTATATATTTTAGAAGGCATGAGGAAGTTGGGAGCTACTAAGCAAACACAGAGTGCTTGGCCTAATTAGAGGCATCACGTGAAATATAAGGAATAAGAACTTTATTCCTATTATGGAAGCACAATCCCCCAGCACTTGGGAGAATGAGGTAGGATTGTGAGTTCAGGGCTAGCCTGGTTATCATAATGAGACCCTGATCAAACAAAAAGAAAGGTGAAGAAAACAATCAAACAAACAAAACAAAAAACTTGTGTGCCTCCCCCCACCCAGTCCTTTTTATTATATTCACGCAATAGATAAAATGTGAGTCAGATTTTCTGGGTAGATAACTAGATGAGACTATCTAAGCAGGGATAAGAAGTCTGATAAACCCTTCACTCCCAGACACCCTGCTAGACACCCTGCTCTTCCCCCGCCCAGCCCACACCCCTCATCCCCGTCCTCAACATATTTTCATGCAGCTGGCAGCTTTTGTAGTTCTGCAGTTTCTTGCCAAGAATGGAGATTAAAAATGTCCCATAGAGAAATTAGCATCAGGGTTGACCAACTGGAAGCCAAACCCTGCAGCTATTTTCCTGCGTTCCTCAACTCCCCGGAGAAGCTGGGGGGGGAAGCAGAGGCCCGAGGACAGGGCTCTAGAAGGGCCATTCTCTTGCTTATGGTGGCGAAGTTGAGTGGGGGAGGAACTGGGAGAGGATACGCCTCTGCCTCTAAGCAGTTTAGCCTTTTGGTCACTAAGGATTCTCAGGAGTTGTGTGGTTTCCTTTGGGAGCTGTGACAGGCTTTGCCCCATCACTCTCCGGGAGGTGGGAGGGTGGGGGGAGGTATGCCATATGAAATACAAGAACAAACAGCAGTCTTGATATTCACAGTGACAGCTTATTTACTCTCAAGAGGAGGGAGAGAGAAAAAGGCTACCTTTTCTTCTTAAAAACATTCTTTCAGTGCAAAGATCCCATGGCTATTCTTGCTAACACCAGGTTGGGACCAGCCTTAAAACTCTAGCTATAGCAATTTAGCCTAAATTTCCATATAATCCTACATAATGGTTATTATAAATTGCTCTACTCCTTTGGAAACTACTTCAAAGATGTGTTCATAGAATATTTCTCCTGGGATGTAGGAAGCCTCATGTGGAGATAAAAAGCCATTTGAAATATGATTCTCTCTCCAAACCTGTATCACTTGGCTTTTAATGATCACTAAGACGATTAGTAACACTCAGTTTGCACACAAGGAGAAAGAAAGAATGAGGTACGCGCTGGCTATCATCATCATTCTTAGGCTAAGTGCCAACCTTCTTGAGAAGCATTCTTCAATAACCAACAGCAGTGATACATGTGTTATGTTTGGAGATGGTTTGGGCTCAGACAGATTGCAAACTTGTCTAAGGACATGTTAGGCACCGTGTGACAGTATGGGGCTCTGGCTGTTTTGACATTGTCTTCTATAAAATTCATGCTTGTCAACTGTACAACTGAGTTAGAACAAAATTTCATGTTTTATAAAAACTCAAACTTTTGGGCTAGGCCACGGCTGTATCAAATGTGGCCAATTTGCCATGAGTTGGCTACACCTGAGTCAATATGATGACTGAACATTGTTTCTTGTAATGTGTCATTTTTCCCTTTGTAAGTTATATGATATAACCCAGCACCTTTGTGTTGTTTTGAGTATTATCACTTTTAATGATGTTAGAAAGTTTTGCTTTGTTTGACTTTTTGTTTTTGTTTTTAAGACATGGCCTCACTACATAGCTCTGGCTGTCCTGGAACTCACTGTGTAGACCAGACTGACTAAAAACCCACAGAGATCCACCTGCCTCTGCCTCTTAAATGCTGGGATTAAAAACATATGCCACTATGACCAGCTTAGAGAGTTTTCAAAAGTTCAGGTAAAATTCTCATAAGAATCAACTGATTATTATTATTATTATTATCATTATTATTGTGCTAGGACTAAATGTAGGGTCTCTCACATTCTAGGAAAGTTCCCTGTCACTGAACTACATCTTCAACTCCAGAAAATTTTAAAGATTTATTTTCATTAATTCATATGCAGTAATTAGATATATGTATTTGGGAACAAAGTACCCTTTAGTATGCGCAAAATGTAATGATTAGATAAGCGTAATTGGCATACCTGTAATCTCAAACATAACTTTTTTTAGTAATACATTTTATCCTTTGAAAGTTTTCGTGCATTTATGCACTATATTTTGGTCAATTGACTACCACTTTCTCAGTGCCCTCCATTCATGCTATATAAAGCATTCAGCAGCATGCCCAGCACAGTGGGAACACACTAAGGAAATGTTTGTCACCATTGTATCACAGTCATGATTGATCACAACAAAGAAGAATTACTGTAAAGGCTTAATGAGATAATAAACACAAAGAATTATGGCAGTGTATGCCATGTTGCAAATATGACTCCATAGAAATATTTTTTGTCCACCTAAAAACGTAAAGCCAGCCTTAGCTCATGGGTCATACAGGGACAGGTTAAGGAACAGAAGAGAGGTGCACCATAATTTTTGTCAGAGTGAAAAGATAGTATGGTGTCATGAGACTTGGTTTCAGTCACATGTACACGTGTGTAAGATATGCTGGAGAGAAACGAAAACTGCTTTTCTTATTCTAAAAGTTAGTAAGACACAAACCTAGAGACAGTTCCCAGCCATCTGGAGAGCAGTGGCAGGAAATGCCAGCTTGCCTTAGCAAGGGGATGGCATAGCTGTAATATTTTTACATTTAATGGCATCAATTAAAAAATAAAATCATACCAAGACTACATGCTAAAGTAAAATTAGTAACTGAAGGAAGCTGAGTAAGTCTAAAATAGGGCAGCCCTGGTTTTAAAATAAAGACCAAGGAGAGAAGAGAAGAAAGAAGTGCTGTCTAGTGTTTGCTTCCATCACTCAGCTGCAAGTTCCCAGCGCTGTATGAATTCTAGAGGCAAGGTCAAAGATCAAGGTCAAACATCTGAAAAATGCACATGCTGTGAGACTGGAAGCAGAAATATTCCCCTGCTATGCCAGCTTGTGCATTCAGTAACGCAGAAGCTAACTCAATAATTAAAACCTCGGTGCCTCCCAACACGAAGATCAGTTCGCCAGTTCTAGATTGCACCCAAAATCTTCACCAGGCTCTAGGCAGACAGGCAGAGTGTCTCAGTCAGGACTGTCAGAAATGTTCAGAAGACAAGGACTCCAAATTTGGGAACGACTCCCTGGGAGGCATTGCTCATAACCACTCTGGGTTTGGCTAAGTCTTTCCTCACCTGGGCAACAGTCCATAGAAAATGAATTTGAAATTCTAGGAACGTGGTGAGTCTGGAGAGCGAGTCATACCTATTTCTGGAGTCCTCATTTATCTGGCTGCATGATTTGGGTGGGAAAGAGTTTTCCAAAGATGGCACAGTTCAAGGAGCAAGGTCGGGCAGACTCCACTGCCTTTTTCCCCTGAATCCTGTGCCCAAACCTCACCTTGTGCTTGCTGAGGTCTACTGTACTAGAAGGCAAAGAGATGAGCTTTGTGGAACCACATAGTCTCACTGTGGGCAGCTTTAACCTGCTAAGGATCTGAATGACTGTAAAACACACCTTCGAGCTCCGAAATGCAATCACAACCCCAGACTTCAGAAAAGGCCATTAAGATCAATAGAGGGGCCTGGCAGTGGTGGCACACGCCTTTAATCCCAGCACTCGGGAGGCAGAGGCAGGCAGATCTCTGTGAGTTCTAGGCTGGCTCTGGTCTACAAGAGCTAGTTCCAGCACAGGCCCCAAAGCTACGGAGAAACCCTGTCTTGAAAAACAAGCAAAACAAAAAAGAATCAATAGAGGGAAGGATACAGGAAACTCTTCTAACAGTTTCTGTTCACAAGGTACCATCCTCTCTAATGAGAAGTCCTCTAGGACCACTCTGGGTTTCCCTCTCTGTGAACTTTCAAAACATTGTTTGTTTGTTTGTTTTTCTTGTTGTCTGAATGTCAAATTTGAAGGTAAGTATCCTCTAGAGCAGTGGTTCTCAGCCTTCCTAATGCTGCGACTCTTTAATCCAGTTCCTCATGTTGTGGTCACACCACAACCATAAAGATTGTTTTTGTTGCTACTTCATGACAGTAATTTTGCTACTGTTATGAATTGTAATGTAAATATCTGTGTTTTCTGATGGTTTTAGGTGGCCCCTGTGAAAGAGTTGTCAACCCCCAAAGAGGTCACCGCCCACAGGCTGAGACCCACTGTTCTAGACAGAAACATTAGTGTATCTTTTAGTTCTGTGCCTTGTCCCTAACTGAAAAAATAAATATTTAGTCAATTTTTGTGGAATAAATGAATAAAATAATGTTCTTGATATTCAAGTGTCATGCACCACCTTTCACTTTTTCAGCTTAGCCTAAGAGAAATTAAAGATTCGTATTGAAGCATTTAAACTTGATGCTCTATGGTTTAATACAGCATATTAAAGGTCTGTGTTTGACTGGTTCCCATGGCAAAGGGCTTGAGACTGTAATGTTGCCAGCTTTAGAGCATCTCTAAAATGTCTACAGAAACGTGGGCCAGGCACTACAGCTTTGATCAGAAAAAAGCTCACGCTACATCTCAATTCTCAGAACTTTTCAATAGTTGCATTAAAAAGTAACCATCAGAGTCTGCAGGATAATCTCCCTTTGTGAGGTTTCCCCAGCCATCCCCATGTCCACAGACAGGCTGTCATGATTAGATAGCCAACAACTGTTTTAGGGGCTGAATCCAGATCCTCACACAGGATGAGATGATGCTCTTCCATTGAACTTCATCTTGGGTCCCTGGTGTTTTTAAATCATTGGTGGATGTGGTTAAAGTCTCCAAAACATAGTTTCTACCTTGACTTACTACCTCAACTCTCAACAACTGGATTACTTTAGAAGAACTGGAGTCTCTCTTACTGCTTTTCCCTACTGAAAACTGTCCTCCTTAGTCGGATTATGAAAGCTGTTATGTCCATCTTTCCTTACAGACTGGACAAGGCCAGTCTTCACAGAGCCAGAGAGGATGGGGGGGGGGCAACTGAAAGAAGACAGATCCAAGAGACAGACTGATACAGCGGAGGACATCTGTATTCGTTATTTGTGCTGTCGCTATGACAAAAGCTGACAACAGGAGTTTAGGGAAGAAAGGACTTGGCTCATGGTTCGAGGCCACATTCTACCAGGCAGGGAAGGCATGGCGTCAGGAGCTGGAAGCAGTTGGTCACTCTGTTTGCAGTCAGCTGGCAGGCATGAATGTGATGCTCAGCTCATTTGCTCCTTTCTTAATTTATCTTTATTTTATTTCTTATATGCATTCCTGTTTTGCCTGCCTATGTGAGGGTCTTAGATCCTCTGGAACTGTAGCTGCAGACAATTGTGAGCTGTCATGTGGGTGCTGGTAATTGAACCCTGGTCCTCTGGAACCACTCTTAACCACTGAGCAACCTCTCAAGCCCCTCGTTTTCTCCTTTTTTGTTCATTCTGAGACTCCAGCAAGTAGAAGAGTGCCATTCACATTTAGGGTGGGTCTTCTCTGCTCCAATTAGCCTAATCTAGAAAATCACTAGCAGACATATCCTGAGGTTTGTTTCCACAGCGGTCCTAAATCTCACCAAGTTTACAGTCAAGCTTAACCATGGCAGTGTCATTTAAGCCTTTCATCCAGACATGCTGAGAGCCATTCTCGGGCTAGCCTTGCCAGTTATGTGGAGTAATACATTTCCTGTTTGGGTAAAGCTAGTTAGACTGGGTATGCCATTGGCAACCCAAATCTACTACAAATTGTTATTTTAGTCTCATTCAAAATCCGGAATAATTGCTAAAAGGGATTGGTTCACTCTATCTTGGAACATTCAAAGCAGGGTATTATTCAGCTATTGCAAGTAATACACATAGGCCTATGCTTAGAAAAGGGGAGCTGATGATACATCAATGGACAAAAGAAGTTTAAAAAAAGACTACTTTTCCAAGTATGGTGTGGCACACACCTTTAATCCTAGCACTCAGGAGACCATTGCTTATGGGGTTCTATGTGTTCTAGGATGGCCTGCTTTACTAGTAAGACAATATTGCTTTTTATTTTATAAATAAACTAATATTCCACATGGAAACATGGGAGAGAACCTTAAGAGGGTAGTGTGTGTATGTCTGTGTGTGTTGGCATACAAAAGAGTTCCACAATAGCCTGGAATGGAGTATAACAAAGTTTATTTATCTGGGGATAAACTCATAGAAAGAGTAGCGATCCACAGTCCTCTGCGTGCACTGGGAACTGAAACTGAATCCAGCAGCCAAGAGGCCCGCACACACGTTTTATCTGCATTTATAGTACATGAGACCAAGCCCAAAGTGGGCTAGTATCTTAAAGGCTATTGGCTGAAGGAGTTCCCATAGCACCTCCCCCTTTTATCTAAATAAGAAAGTTCTAAGCCTAATACAAAACTATATACAATAAGAACAAATGTCAAGTATTGTTCAGGGAAAAGAAGAGGCAAAAACATACATAAAAATTAGAATTACAACCATCATGAACAATATCATGAAAAACATATGCTAAATGTTTCAATAGTTATCCTATCCTAGTATAAGACTTAGGTCTTATATTAAAAATGGCTTGACTAAGTCATGAGAGAAAAGTAACTATGATTTCGACCCCATTGAAGACCTGGGAAAAGAGACAATATTACTTGAGTAAACAGAAAATGCAATCAAGCAACTTCAAAAGGTACAATAAATGATGGAGACAACCAGCTACTTGGGCAATCACCCAAAGTCTCATTTGCAACGTGGGGACAACCAACTTGGCCTAAAGCCTAGAGTAACTGACAGATAATTTTCAAAGGCAGGAAGATTTGAAAAAACAACCCATCTTATCCTTTCTTGGCAACATTTGGCAGTTTTTTGCTTGTATTATACTTGTGCAGTCTGGACACCATGCATTTTGTCAGTGGTTGAGGCAGGGGCAGTTCTTTGCCCAAAGGCCAGTTTTGCCAAGAAGAAAACAAGCTTCAAGTGGAGTGTCTTCGGTGTCCAATATTCTCTCAGGGATAGATTGGTGTGCTGCCAGGAGCACACCATTCTATCATGACTTAGTCAATTGTGTCTCATGTCAACAGAATCTTATATTATTAAATGCAATATTCTACAATTCATTGAAGTGTTTGAAGATAACCTACCTATGTGGAATACAATCTATGCATCTAAAGAACCTGATTAGTCTAATTATAAGTCTGGCAAACATGGACAATTATTGACCTGTAATTCTTAATACCTATATAGCTTAAAGACTAAGGCTTCATATTAAAAAATTAAACAATCTTTAAATAAATGTGCAGCAAATGAGGACAATGATCTCGAAATGTAAACAATATATAAACATCTTGATCAGAGGTAGAAATGTATAGAAACATACAAAATATCTTAAGCAAAGATAGAAACATGCATGCATACAATATGACAAAATAACTTTGCATAGGTGCACAAAATATTATAAACAGAAATAAGAGAATATTCAATATAACAAATATAATTTGAATTTGTATCAATATACAAGAATCTGTACCAATGTAAATTGTCTATAAATAATAGCTCACAAGTAATAATCTAATCTACCTATTATCCTATCCCATTCAATCCCTTTATTTGAATCAAAAGAGATACTTGAGCTTACTTCATTTTCACCCCAATCCTATATTCTATACCACTTATAACCAACCCCTAATAAATGTCCCTAACCCTGAGGACAAACTTGGATGGGAGAGGGGACATTGTTTTTGAGAATTACTTCCAGCTGTCATGGGGGTAATGTTTTTTCTATGAGATTCTGTAAAAACTAAAATGACGGTAAATTTCTATCTAGTATAATTGCAGATAGCCTCTAAGTAGTTGGTAGGGCTTTTCTGAAGTTCTTATTTGAAGTTCTGGCCAGAATGTTCTAAGAAAGTGCACCATGTCAGCTAGCCAAGTTGGAATTATCTTGAGCAGTTTATAACCCAAAACCAATCTTAAATTGGTGCTATCAGCATAATGACATCATATCAACCAGGTGGAATCATGGTTGTGGAGTCCCATCTTCTTCCTGGAAACTTCAAAGAATACTGCAGGAAAATTTATTGTTTATATGGAAAACTTAAATATTTTTTCTATAGACATGTATTGAACAAAAAGTACCATAGAGACAAAAATAGGTATGGGAGAAGTAAAAATTTTTGAAAGAAGAGTTTTGATAATAGTAGTCCCTAAATTTTATCTTCTTTCTGTCCAATACCAGGTAGCTCCTGATATGAGACTATTTCTGACTTTTTCTTTCAAAAGCATGCTTGGATTTAGAGAAGGAGAGCCACTGTCCAACTCCAAAGCCAGTTTTGATTTTTAAGTGAGTCATGACTATCATTATACTGAGAAATAGGGAGATATGTATGTTTATGTAGTGAAATTTTACCCTGCAGAGGATATTGGTACCATAAGTCAGATTTCTCCTTGCTTGATGATTCTTTCTGGATAGCTATCTTTTCTTCTTTAGGCATCTACATGTCCAAGGTCTCTTGATTTTTTGAAGATGAGTATTTTCCTGCAAAGACAAGAAGAGAACTCTGCCCCAACTTTAATGAGGTTTCCTTACCACTTATACAATTGTCACCTCTGTGGATGAGCTGTGATTTTTCTTTATCAAGATGCTTCTCTTTTTCAAACTGAATCTTTATTAATTTTGATGATATCCATAGCTTTTCTTCTTCTATGGCAACAAGAGCAAAAACCCCTTCCCCAACATAGCACATCTCCTGGTTTCCATTCTGAGGTCAGCACATCCTTGAAATACACTAGCTGTTTCAATTCAGAAGTTTTTTCTATTATCCAATGTCTCTCTGCTGCTGTTGTTCCTTTCTCATTAGCATTAAGAAAATTCAAGTTTAATAAGGCATTATGTAATCTATTTCTGGGGGCATTTTCATCCCATTCTATTTATTTAACATGGCCTTTTTAGTTCAATTTGATTTTTCTATAACTGCCTGACCTGTGGGATTATTGTGGTATACCTGCAATGTGCTTTATATTATAATAAGCAAAAAAACTATTTCATTTTCTTAGAGACATATACTAGACCATTGTCTGTCTTTATTTGTGCGGGTGTACCCATGATGGCCATAACTTCTAGTAAATGTGTGATTACCAAACCAGTCTTCTCCAAACTCAAAGCAGTTGCCCATTGAAAACCTGAATAGGGTTCAATGGTGTGACGTACATATCTTAATTTTCCAAATTCTACAAAGTGGATTGCATCCATCTGCCAGATTTCATTCCTTTGAGTACCCTTTGGGTTACTTCCTGCAGGTAGTGGTGTTTGGTTATGTAAATAACAAGTAGGACATCTCTTTATAATCTCCTTAGCTTGTTGCCATATAATAGAAAAGTCATTTTTAAACCTTTGCTATTGACATGATGTTTTTATGAAATTCTGAGGCTTTCAGCACATTTCCAATCAATAATTGATCAATTTCTGCATTACCTTGTGCTAAAGGACCTGGCAGAACTGTATGGGATCAGATCTGTGTTATGTATATGGGACAAAATCTCTTCCTGATTATAACTTGAACCTGAATAAATAATGAAGTCAATTCTGTATCATCTGGTATAAACTCAGCATTTTCAATATGCAAAACAACTCTTTCTGCATATTGCAAATCAGTAACTATATTGAGAAGTTCTTTAAAATTCCTTAGCACAATGAAAATAGCATATAATTCTGACTTTTGGACAGAATCATAAGGGCTTTGTTTCACTTTACTTATATCTTCTGATTTGTAACCTTCCTGATTTATTTGCATCAGTATAGAATGTAGGAGCTCCAGTGTCACATACAATGTGAAGAAGAATACAATTAGCTCCCTTTATAAGGTTCATTCTATTAATCTCTCCCCAAAAGTTAGTACAAGCTCTTTGCCAGGGTTCATTGTCTGCCCATAATACTTTAATTTCATCACTAGAAAAAGTACAGGTCTACCTGCTAATTGACAAAGTCTCAATTTTCTTTTATAATTATTTCAGAGACCTTTTTTACATAAGATTTTAATCTTTTATTTGGTTTATGTGGTAAAAAGATCCATTCTAAGACAACACCTTCCCTCTGCATTAAAATTTCTGTAGAGAAATATTTGGCATACAAAATATTTGTTAGCATACAAAAGAGTTCCACAATAGCCCAAAATAGAGTAAAACAAAGGTATATTTATCTGGGGATAAACTCACAGAAAGAGTAGCAATCCACAGTCCTCTATATGAGCTGGGAACTTGGAACCATATCCAGCATCCAAGAGGCCCTCATATACTTTTCATCTACCTTTATAGTATGTGAGACCACACCCAAAGTGGGCTGGTATCTTAAAGTCTATTGGCTGAAGGAGTTCCCACAGTGTGTGTGTGTCTGTGTGTGTGTCTGTGTGTGTGTATATTCATATGTGCATACTCCCAGTGGCTAAGCACATGAATTTTTTTTTGAGAAAGGTGATATTATGTATCACAAACTGAGATCAAAGTTTCTAGCTAAAGATGACCTCGAACTCAGTGTCCTCCTACTTCTACCCCCCAAGTGCTGGGATTACAGGCATGTGCCAGCATGCCCAGGCTTTGTTGTGTGCATATATACTGATCAGACGCCAACTAGGAGTTGGGAGCTGTACTGCAAGCCAATAATAACAGAACACCCAGAGCTCAAAGCCATCCCAGGCTACACAATGGGAACTTGTCTAAAGAAACAAACAAGCAAGCATCCTCCAACCGTAACAACAAAGTCCTAGTGGGAATCCATTCAAATGTAAGTTGGTAACTATTACTAATAGGATTTTGAGCAGCTTAATTTAATGTTATCTTATTATATATAACTTTACTTGTCTTCCAAAAACTAATGTTACTAGGGCATTTAAAATTTATAAATCTATGATTTTATATATGTATATAGTGTGTGAGAGAGATATTGCAATTGTGTGTGAAACAAATTCATGAATTTGGAGGTTATAGGACAGTATTTGGAGCTGGTTCTCTCCTTTACTGGGTCCCAGGGTTTGAACTCAGGATCAGGCTTGCATGACAAGGGCTTTCACCTGCTGAGCCATCTCAATGGCACTGTACTTTCAAAATACAGGCATTCTACCTTTGGGTTCAGTACATATTCCTCTCCTCTCTCAATTTTGTTTTGTTATAGGATCTGGAAAAGATTCCTAATAAGCAAGAGGAAGAAATAACAGGATGTAGAATAAAATAATAATAATAATAAAAATAAAAACTAGAACTATTTAAATATGTCCTATGTCTAAATTACTGAATTTTTGTGGAGTTAGTGGGGAATGGGATAAAAGAAATATTCAAGCCAGCGATGAGGGATGGAGGCACCATTCTTGTACAAGAAATGGGACCCTGCGGCTGCCTTTACTAGGAAGCAGTCTATATTGTCAGGAGACTGTTAGTGCGTAATTATCCAAATGCTTAACAGCCCAAAATTTCTTTTTCTTTTCTTCTCTTCTCCTCCTTCTTATTCTTATTCTTTTTTTTTGTTGGCCAGGGTCTGTCTCTCTCTCTCTCTCTCTCTCTCTCTCTCTCTCTCTCTCTCTCTCTCTCTCCAGGATCTCTCTCTGTAGTCTTGGCTGTCATGGAGCTTGCTATATAGTCAGGCTAGCCTCAAACAAGGTAGAGGCTTTTATACACTTTTGTCTTCTTTATTTCCTATACATGGCTATACACATTCAAACTGGCTGCTTTAAATTACCAGGCCATAAGAGCTAGAATGAGAAGAGAGGGAATCACAGGAGAGACATGGTCAGTGCGCATGTCCACAGAGAGGCTACTGACTAGCCTGCATGTACACACACTCATGGACATTGTCCAGCCTGCATGGCTGTTTCCTGTTTTTCTTCCTCTTAGATCTCCAGGGTCCACTCTTCTACCTACCACAACATGTGCTTGTCATCCCAACACTTGTGAAGCTGAGGCAGAAAAATTGTTCAGCATGTGAGGCCACCTGGGCTACATGGTGAGTACCAGACTAGCCAGGCCTATAAAGGAAGACCTTTACTCCAATGAAATAAAACAAACAAGAAAGCACAAAATGATGCATATTGACTCAGAGGGCAGAGAAAGGCTCCTGAAGCCAAATCTGTTGACCTGAGTTCAATACCCGGGCACCACAGGGTGAAAGAAGATAACGGACCCTTACCCTTGTTGCCTTCTGATCGCCACACAAATGTTGTGGCATGCACATGCTACACACATACGTACACTTGCATAAGTTTATGTAATCAAAGTGAATAAATAAAGTGCACAAGTGTGTATGTAAGTCAATAAATAAAAGTATAAAGACACACACACACACACACACACACACACACACATACACACCAAGAAAGAGACAGAAATAGAGAGTGAGTATTTGGATAAAATGCAAAGATCCTGTTCTCTAGGCAGGGAGCAGCATCGCCAGAAGCATCTTCAGTGGAATGCTAAAACAGGAGAGGCTGCTGGTTTAAACAGTATTTTATATAGTTGAACTATTTGGGAAATCTTAGGAGTGTTATTATAAAGTTTTGGATTTTCTTTGCTCCTTTGACATACAGTCAATCTTCAGATCTTCCAGTTTTTATTTCTGGAAAGGGATTAATGGAAGTAAACCAGAATGTTCATCAGGATTCAAAAGTTTAAATCCTCTCTCTTTTTGGCCTTTTCTCTAGTATATTGAAATAGAAGCTCATATCTGATGTTTTTGAAAAGTCACAGAAATTAATATTTGATTTATCTTTGTTCTCAGCTGAGGTACTAAGGGGGAAAATACTTTTCACAGTGCAGAGTTGTGTGAAATACAGTGAAGGTCAACTACATTTCTGTCTGCCTGGTGAGAAAAATAAACATGTTAGTGGGAGAATCATGCCTCCATGAGATCACAAGGAAAATGGCCTTTATTCTGATGACCATCTGCCTGGACCAATGGCTTCAGTCTATCCTGTTGGTCTGCGCTCCATGTCAGCAGTGTCGTGCGAGTTACCTTACTATACACAGATATTTATATTGGCATCTTTAATGAGCCTTCCTAACAGCATTCTACAGGAATTAAGGTGTATTTGACAGGCTGAGGCAGAAGGATGATGTATTCAAGGCTAGACTGGTCTACGTAGTGATTCCCTTGACTTACATGCCCTTACATTTTGTGAAGAGCTGGCACACTTATACCCAATCCTTACTTTTCCAGAAGAGTGAGGCAAAATGGTACTCTAGAATGTGTCCTAGTTTGCTTGTCTGCTTCTGTGCTAGAGCATGGACACAAACCAGCTTGAGGAACAAAGGATTTATTTGGCTTGCAGAATACAGCCGATCATCAAGAGACACCAAGGCAGTAGGAAAAATGTGTTGTTTGTTTGTTTTTATCAAGGGTGGCTAGACTCACCAAAGGCCAATAGCCCATAAACCTACTCATTTTTAAATTCTTGTGTATGTGTCTATTTGCCAAAATTCTGAACATTCCTGAGATTTGACTCTACTGTGTATATGCTAACACACACACACACACACACACACACACACACACACACACACACACACACATACAGAGAGAGAGAGAGAGAGAAAGAGAGAGAGAAATTATGAACTAGTTGGTCATGTCAGATTGTGGGTGTTACCAATGGGGTAAGACACAGTCACCACCTACATTAGAATATCAAGGAAGTGACCTTCTCACCCTGCTAGCCTGGTTTGGGTCATGGAACCTTTTTTCAAAAATAAATTGCTTTGCTGGGTTACTTTTTCTTTGTGTGTTTGTGTGAAACAACAATTTGGGCGCTGGTCCCAGATTTCAAATTCATCTGGAAAAGTGTTTGATTGAATCTCCTCCCTTGAAGAAGACATGGTCCATGGTCCCATTGCAGTGACCCTCAGGGTCTCAGGCAAATGACAGTCTTTCAGATTGGTAATGCTTTCAGGACAGAAAGTTTCTCTGTGATGTAGGAAAGAGCCTAGGAAAGTCCCAGGGCCACCAGGCACAGCTGTACACAGACCAAGTTAAGAAACATTATGGAGAACAGCAAACTATTACCAAATATTGGGACATTCCAGAGATCGAGAGTAACTGGGAATGCAAGGAACTTTCTCTTTAGAGATGAGTGGGTTGAACTACAAGGGTCTCTCAATCTCACTACAAGAATCCTCCTCTTAAGGGATGGAGGGTTGCACTCTAAGGGACTTTGACTGGAGTGGGAAATAATCAGAACAAACTGAGTTCCAAGAAAAATAAAGAAAAGAAATGGAATTCCTTAGATAAGGTGAACCAGCTCCCTGGGCCAACCCAGAGAATCCTCAACATCATTCACTATGCCTCTCAAAAAGTGTCTAATGCCCTATCTTCTCTCAAGCATGGATTCTCCTTTCTTACTCCATCCACCTACTTCTCCCAGATAAGCTTGGAAGACTTTGAATCAGGTCTGGAGGAAGGGAGGAGAATAGATCTAGGTTCAACACAGCCTTAGACATCAGGTTCCTAGGCAGTTTGCTTTGGTAACTGGGTAGAAGAACCACACAAGATTACTGAGGTTTTCTGGGCTCATAGAGGTTCAGAACTAGACTGAACTACCCACAACCAGGGAGCATGCATGGGACTGACCCAGTCCCTTTGCACACATGTTACAGTTGTGTAGCCTGGTCTTCCTGTGAGATTTCTAACAGTGGGAGCGGGGACTGTCTGACTCTTTGACTGGCTTTAGGAACCCTTTTCCACATACTGGATTGCCTTGTCTAGCCTTAATACAAGGGAGGTGCTTAGTCTTACTGCAACTTGATATGCCATGTTTTGTTGATATCCTGCCCATTTCTGAATAGAAATGGAGGAGAATAGGTGGGTGAGGGGAGAGAATGGGAGGAGAGGAAGAAGGGGAAACTGATCAGGATGAGACATAAAATAAATTAATTAATTAAAAATTCTTTTGAGACAGGGTTTCTCTGTGTAGTTGTGGCTGTCCTGGAACTCACTCTGTAGACCAGGCTGGCCTCAAACTCACAGAGATTCACCTGCCTCTGTCTCCCAACTGCTGGGATTAAAGGCGTGCACCACCACCACCCAGCTAATTAAAAAATTTACAAAAATATGAGACAAGAGGGAAAAAAAGCCTGATTTAAAACCTCAGTAACATTAATTATTTTAACAAGCTAGTTTTTCAGAGACTTAATTTCCTACTACTGCTGAGTGTCACAGATTTGCCTGATCTCAGCCCACCCCCTGCTTGGCAGGAATTGGTGGCAAGGTCACTTTCTCCCTGGCAGTTTCTTCCTGTACTCCGCAAACAACAGCTCCACCTATAGACATTGGTCATGTTTCTCCCATTCCTTCCCCTTGCTTCCCAGTAAGAGCTTGTACCTAGGAGCCAAAGAAAGACCAAAAGTAAGATCCAGATAACACACCTTGGTATTCAGTTACAATTTGTGCTTTACCACAGGCCCTGATGCAGATGGGCTCATTTGATCATGGATCTGAGCCCATCATAAGCAAAAAGTAATTATGCTTCCGTCTTGCCTGGTGATGTCATCAAGACCGAGGCAACCAACCTGCAACCAACCTTTAATCTTAGCACTTGGAAGGCAGAGACAGGCATATCTCTGTGAGTTCTAGACAATCCTGCACTATGTAGAGAGTTTCAGAAAAGCCAGAGGCTATATGAATAAAGCATGGTGGGGGGAGATTGAGGCAACCTTATAACCTACTTGCCAGGGTTTCTTCTATTGCTGTGAAGAGACACCATGACCATGGCAACTCTTTGAAGGAAAACTGAAAACCAGCTGGGCAAACTCCAAACTCTACAGCTCCACGTCTGATGTCAAAACGTTCTTCAAATAACTCTTGTGCCTCAGTCTTCCATGATCCTACTAGTACGGCCCACTAAGCAGTGCTTAAAGCATTCACTGCTTTCCTAACCCAAAGTTCCAAAGTCCAAATTACTACAAACAACATCATAACATCATGGGTCAGGCCTATCACTGCAATACTCTAGTCCCTAGTACCAACTCTATCTTAGTTTGGGTTTCTTCTGTTGCTGTAAAGAGACACCATGACCACAGCAACTCTTATAAATAAGTGAAAACATTTCATTGGGATGATTCACTTACAGTTTCAGAGGTTTAGTTCATTATCATCATGGCAGGGAGCATGGCAGCATGCAGGCAGACATGGTACGGGAGCTGAGAGTGCTACATCTTGCAGGCAACAGGAAGTCAACGGAGAGTCACACCGAGGGAAGCTTGAGCAAAAGAGACCTTAAACCCCACCTCCACAGTGACACACTTCCTTCAACAAGGCCACGCCTCCTAATAGTGCCACTCCCTTTTGGGGTCATTTTCTGTCAAACCACCACATTTGTCGTTTTTTACTAATGATATCATCAAGAAGGTAACAACAGCTGGGCAGTGGCGGTGTGTGCCTTTAGTTCCAGCCCTTGGAAGGCAGAGGCAGGAGGATCTCTGTGAGTTCAAGGCCAGCCTTGTCTATAAAGCAAGTTCCAGGCCAGCCAGGGCTGTTATACAGATAAATCTTGTCTCAAAAAACAAAATAAAACAACAACAATAAAAAAAGAAGAAGAAAGAAAGAAAAAGAAAAAAGATAATCAGAGTTAATTTTATTGATGTTTCTTTATAGACAGAGGGATGGTCTGGGAATTGGATCCTTTCCTGAGTATCTAGCCAACTGTATGTGATTCTGCCTCAATTACAAGTAGCCTTGGGTTCTTGGGGAAGGGCTAGAGTACATAGACTGGGCAAGACAAGGAGAGGGGATTCCATATACACATCTTTTGGAAAGCCACCATCCATACTTCTTGACTTTCCCATGTGACTGCTTTCAAGTCACCCACATTCTTTTCAGTGGTCCCCCCACTTGCTGTGGAATAACCCTTCTGTACACTGTGACTATGTATTACTCTCATTGGTTAATAAAGAACTGACTGGCCGGTAGCCAGGCAGCAAGTATAGGTGGGACAACCAAACTAAGGATGCTGAGAAGAAGAGGGGTAGAGTTAGAGGAGTTGCCAGCAGTTGCAGAGAGAAGCAAAATGGGCATGCCATACTGAAAAAAGGTACCGAGCCATGTTGCAATGCATAGACCAGAAATATGGATTAATTTAAAAATAAGAGTAGTAAGTAGCAAGCCTGAGTTATTGACTGAGCATTTATAATTAGTATTAAGACTCTGTCAGGTACTGACAGGTAGGAAAGAAATGTCTGCCTACACCCACCCATTCTCTGTAAGTAAGCTCAAGAAACTTACTGGTTCCCCAAGATGAACTCAGATAAACTAAAACTTTGGTTTATTTTTATTTTATTTTATTTTACCGGAAGTGGGGTTTGAAAAACTTTGGTTTATTATTGAGACTTTAAAAGGAGATCCTAGAACTGTATGGTGGTGTACTCCTTTAATCCCAGCACTCAGGAGGCAGAGGCAGACAGAGCTCTGTGAGTTGGAGGCCAGTCTGGTCAACAGAGTGAGTTCCAGGACAGCCAGGGCTACACAGAGAAACCGTGCCTCAGGAAAGATAAAAGGAGGGTGATATGGGATATCTCTCTGTATGCTGTGAATATGTTTCATTACCATTGGTTAATAAAGAAGTTGATTTGGCCAATAGCCAGGCAGAATAGATCCAGATAGAAAATCCAAATAGAGATACAGGGAAAAAAAGAGCAGAGTTGGGGGAGATGCCAGCAACTTCCAGAGAAGAGAGATAAGAGGTAACAAGCCATAAACCTCATAATAAAATACAAACTAATACAAATGGGTTAATTTAAGTGGTAAGAGCTAGTTATTAATAAGCCTGAGCTAATGGGTCAAACAGTTTGTAATTAATGTTAAGCCCCAGATTGGTTACTTGGAAACTGGCAGGCAGGAGAGAAACCTCCAGTTACAAATGGCATCCACTGTCTGGCATAGATCTACATAAGAGCTACAAAAGTTAAAGAGAGGGAGAGAGAGACAGCTTCTAGACCCACAAAAACAGAAGTCAAACATAGCTTCTTGGTAATCACATTTTTTTTAGATATGTTCTATTTGCTGGCAGCATGGACGTCCTTTTAGAGAGGTCCTACTATGGAGAACTTGAATGAGGTTTGTGGGCAGTGTGTTACAAGCTGTTTGGGCCCACTGTGTTCCTAGAGTTGGGGCAGTGACCATAGCTCCTAGAGCTGGCAATGAATGAATGGACTGCTGCTGTGTTGGAGAGCCAAATGAGGAGGAGCCAAAAGCCAAAGCCTTGGCTTTGGTTCTAGTAACAGCCACTTAGCATTTTACAAACTCTCCTGGTCAGAAAATGATTACAGATATGCAATAAAGACAGATTCAGACAAAAGGCCTCTAAACAGGTCACAATGTGTTTGATAAATATGTATATGCTTGGGAGAGAGAGGATAAAGGATAGACAGAGTAATAAATTAAAAGAATAATTTAAAGATAATAAACTGAAGTTCTTAAAAGGAAAGAGAGTAATAAAAAATTTTAATAAGCTAAATAAAATGGAAAATACAGAAAGTCTGGCTTATCTATACTATTGTGCTTTCTTTGAATTTTTTGGTTATTAATGAGCTAACTGCAGACAGACATTTGATTGTGGAGGCTGCTAGGCTAAACCCACATAGAGGTTTCTTGACTTAAAAATTTGGGTTTAAGGATATGTTGCTTTGGTAAAAAGGCTCTGCTTTTGTTTCCATAGAAGATGAGAAACTGTGGATTCTTCTCAGGCTAATATGGTATAATTAAGTAAGACCCCCTGAGAAGTCTACATGGGAGCAATGACCTGGGTGATCCAACATCCAGAATAGTTTCAAGGCAACTGGCTGAGATGATTCAGCCTCACAGACTACTACAGCCAAGATTTAACCATAACTGTAAATTTTCTCAGGATCCCCATAAATTTATCAGTACCCCCAATTAGCAGGAAGTAGTATAAAAATTATGCCCAAATTACCAAAATATTGTTTATAAATGTTTGTTTTTATTTAAAGGGGATTGGTTTTAAATTGTTAATGGTTACAGTCAATCTCTTTCTAAAGAAAAAAGGGGAATACTATATAGAAATGCTAAAAAAAAAGGTAGATTATTAAATCTACTTTAATCTGAAAAAAAAACCAAAACAACTGTTAATCTCAAAATACTTGACATTGGTATAGCTTTTGGTTTATTGATACAAATTTAAGGTCAATTTTGTATACTTCTGCTCTTGTTTAAGGCATAATGTTTATGCAGCTCATTTATAAATGTAATGTATAGTTAAGAAATACAAATTAATAGTCATCTATAATAGTTAAGCTTGTTGTCATGTTAGTTAGGTTTTTTAGATATGCAGAGATATATTTCAAATAGGTAATCTTCAAACACTCAAAAACCTACAGAATATGGCACTTAAAATATTTTAAGAACTTAGATTTTTCTTGACAGTAAGAGATGTCTGCTCTTGGCAGCACCAATTACTTCAAGAGGATGATGGGCATTGAATAAGCTCCTTATGGAGTTTGCTTTCAATGTAGCAACTCTAGCCATTTGGGCAAGAAACTGCTCTTGCCTAGACTGCTTGACAATGTGCTATATAAACTGGACATGCAAGACCCAACCCACAGGAAAATGACTGCTGAACTTGCCAAAATAAGGTGAGACAGTTCTTCAGAGTTCCTGCTTCATGAAAGAGTCTGCCTGGCACTCTGCAGGACATAAAAGAAAGTGACTGATGAATTTTGTCAAAATAGACAGGACAGTCCTTCAAATTTCCTAATTCACTGAAAAATCTGCCAGATACTCTAGGCCTGTAGGCTGAATATGGACGCCCCAATGTTACAGAACTTTGGGTGACTGTACAGGCAACCAGATATTACTGTTATTCCTAGAGTTTTGGAAGTTGCTTACAATGTACTTCCCAGGTCTTTCCTTCTGGGGCCTTTGGTGGAATTGAAGACTAAATAGTTATAATTATAGCTTTTCTTAGTTATGATAAAAAATAAATTAGATATGAAACTTTAGACTCACAAAGATAGGATAGATGATAGAATATTTTATTTAATTTTGCCAAATACAAATAGACTAAATATTGTAGCTGTAACTCTTACTTAATAACTGTTTTGTTATATGTAATTTTACTATGTTAAAGTTAAAGCCTTCCTTTCTGATTAAACAGAAAAGGGGAAATGATGTGGAATGTCTCTCTGCATGCTGTGAATATATTTTGTTACCATTGGTTAATAAAGAAGCTGATTTGGTCAACAGCCAAGCAGAATAGACAGGTGGGAAATCCAAACATGGGGAAAAAAGGTGGAATTGGAAAGACACCAGCAGTTGCCAGAGAAGATGTGAAGTAACAAGTCACAGCCTTGTGGTAAAATATAAACTAATAGAAATGGGTTAAGTTGTAAGAGCTAAGTAATAAAAAGCCTGAGCTAATAGGCCAAACAGTTTGTAATTAATATTAAGCCTCAGAGTGGTTATTTGGAAACTGGTGGGTAGGAGAGAAACCTCCAGTTACAGGAGGGAATAGACATAGTCAAGTCACCCCTACTTCCACTCTCCCAGGAGAAAATTCTTATGGTATTAAGAAAAAAAAACAGGAGGTAAAAGAAAACATTAGAATGATGTAAAATGGAAATATTTTATTAAAGCAGGACTTTCCTATGAAGAATAAGAAGGCTGGATCCTTTTCTAGAATGAAAAAGAAAGCTTTGGAAAGCTTAAACAAGTTATATAGGCCTGATTAAGTTACATAAGGCATGTGGAAGACTTTATGTATATAATGAAATAAGGTCACCATTCACTTCTATTAATGGAGTTACTAGTCTGTTCTTCATAAAAATTACAAGGACTGGCTAAAGAACAAAAATATATGTCTAATCAAAGTTTATTTTAAAATGTGTAGGCTTATTTGTCTCAGCTTTATCTAGATATTACATAGTCATTAAAAGTGCCAGACTGATGTACCTGACATTCTCCCTATTCAGTAACTAGACTTGGAGACCTATGCTAAATGGGTCAGAAGGATTTAAAAGAGACAATATTTTGCCTTGTCTCCAATGTCAACTAGGTCCAGACTGTGGGCAGCAAATAACCTTTGCTTAGGGAGGCCATGGAGACACAGCTGGTGAACTCTACTCAGGGCCCAGTCTAAGAATAGGAGGGCCAACACAGGACATTTTTCTTTAGTGATCCCAAACAAAGGCATGGCTGAACAAAGCTTTGACTTATCCTCACATAGAAGAAAACCTAGTAAAAGGAAGTGTCTTAGTTACGGTTCTATTGCTGTGAAGAGGCACCATGACCATGGCACCTCTTATAATGAAAAACATTAAATTGGGGCTGGCTTACAGTTCAGAGGTTTAGTCCATTATCATTATGGTGGGAAACATGGTGGCATGCAGCAGATCTGGTGCTGGAGAGGTGACTGAGAGTTCTGTCTCTGGATTAACATAGCAGGAAGAGATAGTGAAACACTAGGTCTAGCTTGAGCTTCTGAGACCTCAAAACCCATCCCTAGTGATGAACTTCCTCCAGTAAGGCCATATCTACTCCAAAAAGGACACACCTTCTAATAGTACCACTCCCTATTAGCCTATGACAGCCATTTTCTTTCAAACCTCAGGAAGGCTAAAGGAGGCAGAGGTTCTTCTCAAGTTCAAGTAACTCCTAGGGACCAGATCCTCAATTGATTAGGATCAAAAAGAGAAAATGATTAACTTTGACTAACTACAAGGTCATGAATACCCAACATGGAAGTATAACCAAAGACTAAAATGATTGGTACATTTCTTTTACATTCCAAGGATTAGCATTCCCTAGACATTAGACTTATAGACTTAAATCCATTTGAAATGTTAACTTCAACAGCTACTTTTCCACAAAGGACTTTCTTCTTCAAAAGAAAATGCTATTCAGGTAAAATTTTCAACCTTGGCTCACTGCAACACCTACCTACAGCCAAGAGAGGAAAGCCCTCTACTTCTAAACTACAAGTTAATGTGACTAAATTTCTTTTCAATCCATCTCTAAAAGCCATTTGGAAGGGACTTCAAACCGGTTCTTATGGTGTTACTTTGTTTGCGATTAAACAAATAAAGCTTGCCTGAAGATCAGCGTTCAGAGCTAGCCACACTAATTAGCCATAGAGGCCAGGCAGTGGTGGCATACACCTTTAAACCCAGCACTCAGGAGACAGAGGCAGACAGATCTCTGTAACTTCAAGGCCATCCTGTGCTTCACAAGATTCAATCAGTCTAAAAGAGAAACAGAGCCAAGTGGTGGTGGTTCACACCTTTAATCCTAGCACCAGGGAGGTGGAGATAGGAGTGATAGGGCTGGGCAGAGAGAGGAATATAAGGCGGGAGGAGACAGGGGCTCAGGATTCAGTCTGAGGTTTTTTAGAAACAGCATTCAGTCAGAGGAGTTGGAGAAACAGGATATCCCATTCAGGCTGAGGATTGCTGGAGGAGGGACCTCTTGTTTGTCCCGGCCGCCCGGCTAGCTTAGTCCCAAAATAATCATTCAGAGACTGTATTGATTAAATCACTGCTTGGCCCACTAACTCTAACTTCTTATTGGGTAACTTATTTTAAAAAAATATTTATTTATTATGTATATAATGTTCTGTCTACATGAATGCCTGCTGGTCAGGAGAGGGTGCCAAATCTCATTACAGATGGTTGTGAGTGACCATGTGGCTGCTGGGAATTGAGCTCAGGACCTCTTGAAGAGCAAGCAGTGCTCTTAACCACTGAGCCAACTCTCCAGCCCTCTTATTGGCTAACTCTTACATCTTAATTTAACCCGTTTCCTTTAATCTGTGTATTGCCACGTGGCTGTGGCTTACTGGCTAACGTTTCAGCATGTCTGATTCTGGTGGCTCCATGGCTTCTCTCTGACTCAGCCCTTCTTTCTCCCAGCACTCAGTCCAATACTCTCCGCCTAGCTCTGCTCTGCTATAGGCTCAAAGCAGTTTTTTATTCATTAATGGTAATCGCAACATACAGAGGGAAATCCCACATCAACTCCTAGAGACAGGATCTTATCCCCTTGGTTCTAAGGACTTCAAAAGGTAAGAACACCTTTAATCCCAGCACTTGAGTGGCAGAGACGGGTAGATCTCCGTGAGTTGGAGGTGAGCCTGGTCTACAGAACAAGTTCCAGGATAGGCTCCAAAGCACACAAGGAAACCCCGTCTTTTTTTTTCCATACTCTTTTATTTCTTTCCATTCAAAAAAATTTACATTTACTCCCCTTCTCCCAGACCCCTCCTACCCCCACCTCCTCCCTCCCCCTGTTTCCTTAAAAGAGGGCATGGTACCCTGCCCTGTGGGAAGTCCAAGGCCCTCGCCCCTCCATCCGGGCCCAGGAAGGTGTGCATCCAAATAGACTAGGTTCCCAAAAAGATAATACATGCAGAAGAGATAGGTCCTAGTGTCATTGTTGATGGCTTCTCATTCTGCCTCCATTGGCAGCCACATTCAGAGAGTCCGGTTTGATCATATGCTTGTTCAGTCCCAGTCCCCCTGGATTTGGTGAGCTCCCATTAGTTCAAGTACACTGTCTCAGTGGGTGGACCAGCCCCTCACGGTCCTAACTTCCTTGCTCATCTTCTCCCACCTTCTGTTCTTCAACTGGACCTTGCTCTGATGTGAATGTGGGTCTCTGTCTCTAGCTCCATCCATCGGACGAAATTTCTATGGTGATATTCAAGATATTCATCAGTGTGACGATGGGACAAGGCCAGTTCAGTCACCCTCTCCTCTGCTGCCCAAGGACCTAGCTGGGGACATTCCTGTGGACACATGGGATCCCCTCCAGATCCAAGTATCTTGCCAGCCCTAAAATGACTCCCTTAATGTAGATATCTTATTCCCTTCTCCAATATCCACCTTTCCTCCATCTCCACCCTGGAAACCCTATCTTGAAAAACAAAAACAAGCAAACAAAACATATAACTAGTGGCTGCTGCTCTGCTTCTCTGATCTTTCAGCTTTCATGCTCTAATATCTGACTCTGGGCTTTTATTATTAAGACCAATTAGACTTCTTGCCACAGGTTCTAGCCACTCCAATAGCTACCAAAGGGCCTAAGGGCAGATCCTGGTTTCAGCATTTTGGAGAGCAGCCTTTGAGATCAATGAAAATGAGGAGGAATCCAACAGATGGATGCTCTTGTGAGCCCATCAAGAGATTCCAATGGACTTTGATTTGGAGATTTTAAAAAAATTGCCATGTGGTGGTGGCACACACCTTCAATCCCAGCACTCAGGTGGCAGAAGCAGGCAGATCTCTGTGAGTTCAAGGTCAGCCTGGTCTACAAGAGCTAGTTCCAGGATAGGCTCCAAAGCTACAGAGAAACTCTGTCTCAAAAAAAAAAAAAACAACAAAAAACAAACAAACAAAAATAAACAAATAAAAATAACAAAATGTCCTCTGTTGTGACCTTTTGTGGTTTTCTGCCTAGGACTTGTAATACTAATAGCTCCTGCCTTTACTTCCCCCTCATATCTCCTCCCAGGCATCAGTCAAGAACTTTCTTTTCTCCTCATATTTGTTTATTATATAAATGGAACCATGCGTGCACTTTGGGGTCATTTAGATAGATCCAGTTGAGAGATACCCTGGCTGCCATATTCAACTGGAAAAAGCCAGATCAGTCATAACTCTGATTTCATATGTCAGTTACAGGAGGACAGAAATTATCTAGGCAGGTTAAGGTAAAAGACCCCAGAAAGAAAAATAACTGTTTGTCTCTTAGCTGAAAGCCAGAAATGTCCTTGGGCCTCTTGGTAGCCTCATTTTTGCCAAAGGCCTGAGATGCCAGAAGCGTTTTAAAGGCTCTGGTTTCTGATCTGGTTTGCAAATGATTCTCAGACGTTCATTCTCAGGAATGTTACAGCAGCAGCAAAGGGCTATTGAGAGAAATCTTATGGTCAAGAGAATAGACTCTTTGGCTTGGATGCCCAGCATTCCAGGGGAGTCAGGCCAGTCTCCTGGTCAATGGCCTTTCCCTATGAAGGTGGCTCACCTTAAGCTATGTTGAACAGGAGAAATAGTCAGTCCCTGTGCTAGGGGCCTTGCTTGTCCAAAGCCTCCTCAAGACTGCTATCACCAAACAATCCTGTCATTTATCAGAACAAAAAATGTTATTATTAGAGAGTTCAGAAAGTTAGCATACACTGGTTGACCTTGAAGAAAAAAAATGAAAATATATAATAAAGAGGTGGAACTATAAGAAATGTTTTTTTTTCTATCAAAGGCGGGTAACCCACTAATGGCCAATATTCCACAAACCTCCCCCATCTTGAAACACACACACACATAGTTGTCTTCCCAAGCTCTTTACACCCCTAAAATGGCTCTCTAGAAACTGTTGCCTCCAGTGTTAGAATAAAATCTAATCCAGGTGTGTCCTGGTTAGCCTGGTTAGGGTCATGGCACATCCATTTGTCAAAAAGAAATTGCTTTGTTAGATTGTTTTTACTTTGTATGACATTGAGAATATTTTTTTTCCAAATAGCAGGAATTCAACCTACAGGTAAAAACTGAAGCAGAGATAACAGAAGAAAACTGCTTTGTGGCTTGCTTTATCTGGTTGGCTCAGCTATCTTTCTCCGATAGCCCAGGCCTACTTGCTAGTGATGGCTCCACCCATAGTGGACTGGGTCTTCCTACATCAATGGGCAATTAAGAAAATGCCCCCAAAGACATGCCTACACACCAACCTAAGTTTTCTCCTCCGAGCATAGACTGTTATTGTGACTATTTTTCTTCATAGCTTCAAGACTTTAGAGAGAAACAAATTTGGGAGAAAAACAAGTTTTGTTTTTCCTGATAGCACACAGAGCTATATAGAAGTCAGACGTGGATTTGTGAAGAGTCTGTTGTTACAGTTCACTCCTCATTCAATTCTAGTCGGTCTTATTAAGAGTTCAGCTACACAAAGAAACCCTGTCTAAAAAACACCAAAACAAACAACTCCCCAAAACTAAAAACCAAAACCAAACCAAAACAAGAGTTTATGGTTGGAGCTGGAGAGATGGCTTTGCCATTGAGGGTCTTCACTGCTCTTGCAGAAGACCTAGGTTCGATTCTCAGCACTCATACTGCTATCTTGTAACTCCAGTAACTACCATTCCAGGGGCTCAGATTCCCTCTTCTAGCCTCCGTGTGTGCATGCATGCACATGGTACACATAAATGCATGCAGGCATACACATACATACATAAAAAAAAAAACAACTTTAAAACAAAGAGGGGACTGAGCCACGTGGCACCTAGCTTTTATCCCAGTAGCTAGGATGCAGAATCAGGTAGAACTCTGAGTTTGAGACCAGCTTGGTCTACACAGAGAGTTTCAAGCTAGCCAGGGGTATATAGTAAGATCCTGTCTCAAAGGAAGAGATAAAGAAGAAAGAGAGAAAGAAAAAGAAAGAAAGAGAAAGAAAGAAAAAAGTTGAAGGTTGGAAATGTTATGTCTCAACAGTATAAGAAGGCTTTGTCCATCACCTGCATTGCATTCAGCTCTCAGATCCCTATGTTCTGCAGAAATGCTTGCAAATCTATCCTCCCTACATTCCTGTAAAGTACACAGTCTTCAGAAGACTCAGAGGCACACCCCAGAGTAGAACACTGTATTCCTTCAGACAGATAGGAAGACATGGGAGAACTAAATTAACCTAAATACATTGTTTGGCAGACTCAAGAGGCCCTGCCATCAAAGCTTTGCCTAAAGATTTTAAATGCTTGCATCTATAGTCTCATAGCAAAGTGTTCTGTGCACATGGTCTTTGGGTTTTGCCTCTAGATTAATGCCTGGCTTTGTTACTTCAAAACTCTTGGGCAAGTTTGTTCAATTCCTGCCTTCACTTTGCTTGATGATCAAACTGAGGCCATTTCTGCTAATTTCCACCTCACTTGACTGCTGTAATAATTAAATATAACAACACACATAACTGTCCTGGCACACACAGCAAGCTTCAACACACATAACTGTCCTGGCATACACAGCAAGCTTTAACACACATAACTGTCCTGGCATACACAGCAAGCTTCAAAGTCTGGGTTTGTGGCATCATTCTTTGCAGCAGAATACATTGCCAAATTTCTGGCACAAGTAAGAAACATTAAGGCATTAGAGCCCTTTCTTTACATTTGTTTAAGGAAAATATACTTTAAAATGTGGCAGCTATGAGTCCTACTTAGAAAACAATCTTTAGTCAGGCAGTGATGGTCCACGCCTTTGATCAGAGCACTCAGGAGGTAGAGGCAGATGGATTTCTGTCTTAGGCTAGGCTGGTTTACAGAGAGAGTTCCATGACAGCCATGGCTATACAGAGAAACCCAGTCTCAAAAAACAAAACAAAACAAAACAACAACAACAAAACAATCTTTAAATAACCTTGGCTTTAGCCGTCAAGTCTAAATTGTGTTTAGCATGTATCATATAATTTAAAGCCATGCTTTGGTTGTTCATTCATATATCCATTCAACAAAGGTCCCTACTTGTGCTGCTAGTTTGATGTCAACCTTACAGAAGCTAGAGTCATTTTGGAAGAGGGAACCTCAGTGAGAAAATGCTCTCACCAGATGGCCTGTGGACAAGCCTGTGGTACATTTCCTTGATTGACGATTGATGTGGGGGGGGGCCAAGTTCACTGTGGGCAGTGCCACCCCTGGGCTGGTGGTATTGAAGGCTATAAGAAAGCAGGCTAAGCAAGTCATAAGGAGCAAGCCAGTAAGCAGCATTCCTGCATGGCTGCTGATCAGAAGTTCCTGTCCTGTTTGAGTTTTTGTCCTGACTTCCCTTAGCCTTGGAGTGTGACCTGAGAGTCATAAGCCGAAATAAACCATTGCTTCCTCATGTTGCTTTTGATCATGTTATATTATCATGACAATAAAAAACCCTGGCAAAGGTGACTGACTGCAGACAGGTCGGCATCTTCCTGCTGAAGTGCAGTCATGTTTCTCCAGTAGTTCCTCAACGAACAGGGAGATTGCGTCTATATGTTGAAGAAATTTGACCCTATGGGACAACAGACTTGCTCTGCCCTGACGGCAAATACTCAAGACACCGAATCACCATCAAGAAACGCTTCAAGGTGTGTTCTGTTCTCTGAGAGTTCATTAATTTCATCTGCTGCCTGCCCCAGGCCAATTATCAGTAACCAAATGCGTCGATCTGTGAGCAGTGACGCCTTCCCATACTGTTTGGAATCCTATCTCACCATGTGATTGAGTCTATCGTAACGGGCATCTCCTGTAACAGGAACAATCTTAACTTTGTTTTTCATGCTTTGAATTAATGCCAGGTTATTAAAGATAGAATGACTTAAAAGCTCAAAAAAAAAAAAAGCCAATAGAAAAACCCTAAGACAGAAATTCGTACCAGGTCTTAGGAGTATTACTGTGACAGACCTGACCATGAGTTTTTGGGAATGATTATGCTACCATTTAAACTTTGGCCTGGGAAAGCCAGTGAGTATTCAGAGCTCAGTTCTATGGGAGCTTGGAAGAACGCTGAGAGCATTACAGACAATGGAAGCTTGGCTTGTGAAGTTTCATAGGGAATTAAAGGCTTTATCAAGGCTTTTTATGTGCAATCTTGAACTAAGAATCCGTGGCTCTGGCCAGCTGGAACCGAAGAGCTGGAGGAGATCAGAACCACCAAAGGGAAACCTTTGCTTTGCTGCTACCATCAAAACCTCCTGGGTAATATTTCCTCAGGGTCAGCACATAGAGGCTGCGGTCCAGGTGGCTGAGGCTACGCCTCATGCTGACAGTTGAACTTGGTATTGTTAAAGAGTCTCCCAGGTTTTACTGGTTTTGAAGGTATAAAGGACTCATGGAGAGCAGCTGAGGCTTGGCACCTTAAGGGGCCAGGCCAGGCCATTGGTGAATGTGCAGCCTCAGTAGCAGTGAAAACCCGAGGATTGCAGGGGTCATAGAGAGAGGGTGCAAGTTGGCATCATGCAGTAGGAGCAGTCTGTGAAGAGATCCCAGGAGAGGTTACTGGTGAAGGTGCAGCCCAGCTGACAATAGTGTCCCTAGAGTTTCTGCAGATGCTAATACCAGGAACAACCACCAAGGCCAGCTAAAGGTATGGAGTGGAGTCAGCCTGAGCCTAGGAGACAAGCTGTATGTGGTGACGAGCAGAGCTAGAGAAGTATGGCTGTCCAAAGCCCTTTGGAGGGCAGGGGATTGTTGAGTGAGTCCCAGAAATCAAACACTGAGTTATTTGTGCTGTTGGAGTCTTTTGCTTTGTTCAGATTGTAATGGTGCCCTGGTTCTTCATTCTTGAAGTAAGGAAGCTTTTAACTCATTTTGATTTTACAGGAGCCCGGAGTTGAGAGACATTGAAGAGACTTTGGATATTTTAAAGAGGCTATAAATATTTTAGAGAATTTGAATTTTGAAAGAGACTTTTGAGTGTTTTAAAGAGACTCAACTTTTAAAGCGTTTTAATTTGTAAAGACTGGGACTTTTAAAAGTTGGACTGTTTTATATTGCGATATTAATTTTGAGACCTTGTGGATGAACGAGGGGAGTGGTTTTAGTTTAACAGCGATGTGTTTCTGTGTCAAGTTGAGAAAGGGTCAATTGTGCTGACTAGTTTCAGAGCCACCTGACACAAGCTAGAGTCATTGTGGGAGAGGGGACCTCAGTGAAGACATGCTCTCACCTGTAGGCAAGCCTGTGGCACGTTCTCTTGATTGATGATTGATGTGGGCGGGCCAAGCTCACTGTGGGCAGTACCACCCTTGGGCTGGTGGTTTTGGATGCCATAAGAAAGCAGGCTGAGCAAGCCATAAGTAGCAAGCCAGTAAGCAGCATTCCTGCGTGGCTCCTGCATCAGTTCCTGCCTTTAGGATTCTCTCCTCTTTGAGTTCTTGCTCTGACTTTCATCAGCAGTGGGGTGTGACCTGACAGTACGTAAGTTAAAATAAACCTTCCCTCCCCACACTGTTCGTGATAATGATGTTTTATCATAGCATTAGACACCCTAAGGCACCAGGACATTTGCCGTGAACCATGATATTTGGGAAGAATTCTAAGGTTGGATATCAGAGATGTATTTTCTGCTCTGAAGTTGCTTCCACTGAGCTGGGAATGTGAAACAGAGTGGGTGAGAAGGGTCAGTAGGCGCATGCGAAACTCAGTACCTGGAAATTTCCAACCCTGACTGCACTGTATTTCCTCCATACTGCCCTCAGAGCTCCCAGGTCTGCCTTCTGCTGGGTCATTCCACACTTACGACCTTAGGTGTGGATTGGAGGTATCTAGCATACACAATGCTGGGTGTTTAAAATCCAGCACTGAAAAACCCAGCTGTCTGTCTGAACTGGAGAGATGTCTGTGCAATTAAGTGCTTTGCCTGCTCCCCCAAAGGGCCAAGGTTTGGTTCCCAGTACCCATTGGGCAAATCATACTGTCTGTACCTTCAGTTTCAGGGAATCTGATGCCCTCTTCTGGCCTCCATAGGCACCAGGCATTCAAGTGGTACACAAACATACATTCAGTACATACACATACACAAACATACAAAATGCCCATACACATAAAACAAAATTAAGAAAAAAATTAAAGATGTATGTTTGTGTAGTATTTATGTATATATGTATATATGTTAGTCAGATGTGGTTAGTCAGCAGGTACATTTGTATTCCTAGCACCTGAGAGGCAGAGGCAAGGACAATCAGGAGTTCTAGGCAATGCTTCGCTATATAGAAAGTTCCAGGTTAGTCTTGGCTACATAAGATTATCTTCAAAACAGCACACAGGCCAAAAAGTCCCAACAAACAAAATAAAACTAAAAACGTGTGGTGCTACACGACTTTAATCCCAGCACATGTGAGACAGAGTCTGGTGGAATTATTTGAGGCCAGCCTAGTCTATACAATAAGTTTCAGGCTAGCCAGAGCTAAATAGTGAGACTTTATCTAAAAACCCAAACCAAACCCCATCTGGACAAAACAGAAGGGGACTAGTCTAATTTCCAAGCCCTCTACCTTCTTAGTTGCGCTGGGAGGAATTGTAAGTCTCTTGCAGATCCCTGGGAATGCTCCAGCTGGGGATGAGAGCGCAGTCAGGAAGCGAAGGACCACCCGTTCTATGTGGGTAAGGGTGTTTTTGGCAGACAGGTCTTAAGGGAAAATGAAGAGGTAAGAAGGTAGACAAGGTCAAGTCTACCAGCGACTAGGAAATGCATCGCCAACAGCGTATGCCAGTCATTTGACACACACTCGAGGACTCATGGAGTACTAGGAACCAGGCACTCCTTCCTGACTGGGAGTCTGCCAGGAACCCAAAACGTGTGGGTTCCTTGCCGTCCTGGATTCCACACTCCAGAGAGACAGGTCATATGTTGACTGTCCCAGAGGGACTGTGACAAAAAATACATAGGCATTAAGCTGCCAAATCGGTGGCCTTTGGTACTGCATGACAATGCCACTTAAGGGAACCCTTAAAAATCCAGGCCTGGTGCATCCTTTGCGATCCTAGTCCTCTAGAGGTAGAGGAAGAGTGAGTTTGAAGCCTTTTTTGGCTGCAGAATGAGTTAGACCTAATCTCAAAATCAGAAAAAATAGGTGTTCAATCCATCTTATTCCAGGAAAAAGATAGTTACAAACATGGCAAAATACAAAATAGTAAAAAGATTTTGCAATGATTTGATTGTTCAAGAAAGATTTAACTTTGCAGTTAAATTTTTTTTAACTTTGTTAAGAGCCCTTGAACTTTTAAAATGTTAAAGAATTTAAAGACGTGGGACTTTTAAAGTGTATTTTAGATTGTGATATTAATATTAGCATGAAAGAAAGGAAAGATTATGGTTTAACAGCAATGTGTTTGTGTGTCAAGTTGACAAAGGAAGCGGTGGGCTGTGTTAGTTTCTGTCAGCTTGAGAAAAACCTAGGCATAGCTGGGGAAAGGGAATCTTACTAGAGAAACTGGCCCATGGGCATGTCTCTGGAGGACTTTCTTGATTGCTAACTGATGTAGGAGGGTCCAGGCCCCGGTGTGGGATGACATCCTTGGGCAGGTGGGCCTGGGCTGTAGAAGAACCGCAGTCAAGCAATCCCGGGGAAGCAAGCCAGCAAGCAGCATTCCCCCACAGTCTATGCTTAGATTTCTGCCTGGTTTCTCTTGATGATGGGTTGCAAGTCTTAACTTTAAATAGACCCTTTCCAACCTCGTTGATTTTGATTAGCATTTTATCACAGCCACTAAAAGCCAGTTAGAACATCTTAGAGGTTCAGATGGCTATATCTCTGTTAGGGCTAGGGAGTTAGGTTTGAGAGCTTGTTCATTTGACATTGTCAGTGCTGAAAGAGTTAAAATAACAATAACAACAAAACACCGAAAACAACAAAACAACAAAAACAAGCCCCAAACCACCATCACTACTTAAAAACAGACAACAAAAAACAAAACACAAAATCCCCTAGAGGCTGGACACAAGATTCCTCTCATTTTTCCAGACAATCGGTAGTATTGACTTTCTCACCTCCACCACCTCCCCCTACCTTTTTTAAGACAGGGCCTTGTGGAGTCTAGGCTATCCTAGAATTTGCTATATAGCTAAGGCTTGCCTTGAGTTCTTGATCCCCATACGTCAGTCTCCCAAATGCTGAGATTATAGATGTGAAAAAGCAGACTTTTATTTCCATTAACTCTAGAATAGCACTCTAGAAACAAGGCTTTAAGAGCTTAAATATATGTGTGTATCTCCACCCTCCAACTCCAAGCAGTAAGGACTGCGATCCCCCACCCCTAATTCTCAGACTGAAGTTTTATATGCCGCCATACAATTATTTACTTTGCAAGTTTCCATTGAGCATGTATTATTCCTAACAACTGTGGGGGGTTTGCTGTATTCCTCCAGCTTTGGCAAGTGAAAGCTGAGAGGTCCGTTTACTGACTGTCATTCTGGTGATGCCTGAGAGCTCTGAACTTCAGACTTCTCTCAACCCACCTCAGTGGCATTTTCACCTCCTTAGTGGCTCCAACGCAACTCCCTTGATCTAGTAGATTCTCAACTCTGTGACCAAAGAGGAACTTGTTGGAAACCACTAAAAGGTAGAAGAAACTGCTTGGGCCACTTCTGAGCCTGCCTCTTGGCGTTGGAGGCGGTCCCAACCTCGCCAGCGCCCAGATCACTGCACCCCGCCTCAGGGCGGCGAATTCCGAGGTGGCCCTCGCTCACGCGTGTGCAGGACTCGTACCCTGCGGTGATCTCTACTTCCAAAAGCAGTATTTTGGTTTCTCGGCTCCCCCAGAAGCCAAAGAGGGCTGGCCGCTGCCCCTTTGCTGGAAGGACAATGAGAGGCTAGCGAGGTCTCTTGGGTTGAAGGCCACGCTAGCCTTTGGCTTTTCTCGCTCGGCGGCAGTTTTCTCCTCGTCCTAAAAAGTTGGCCCCAAAGTTTAAGGGTGGAAACACACGTGTGGGTGCGTTTGATGGGCACAGACAGAGACGCGGAGAGGGTGTGTGGGACTTGCTGGTTCGGGTCGTTAGGGTCACAGAGACAAGAGCCAGGCTCCGCGTTGTGTACTTGAACCCCTGGGCGGGGAGCAGGCGCGGGAATGTGGCGGGAGACAGCGGAGCCGCGTGAGCGGTGGCGTGGCCAGACACCGGCCGAGGGCGACAAGGGAACTGGCAGGCACGAGAGTGAGCCCGGCACTGAGTTGGTCTCCCAGCCCCCACCTGTTTGAAACGATTTGCAATCACCAAAGCCGGATTCTCTGTGTTTCAAAAGTTAGACAGCTGGAGTGGGGCACGCACATGTGTTCCCCAAAAGGGTCTGGCTGGGCGGACAACACGGGGAGAGGAGGAATTCCAGGGGTGCAGGGAGAGGAGCAAATTGGCGTCAATGGAGGGTCGGCCTTAGGACCCGGCGGGAGGCTCGTTGGAATCTCTCCCTTCCAGGAGGAGGAGTGGGGCGGGCCTGCCCGCGGGCGGCCACCGGGCGCATGCGCGCGCGTCTCCTCTCCAGCCGGCCGCCGCGCTCCGCGGAGCGGAGTAGAATGAACTGTAACAAAACAAGCCGAGCCTTTGTATCTGCTTAAAGGGGCCGCGGCCACTTCCCTCGCGTCCCCTCACCCCCCGCCCCGCGCCGCCGCGTCTCCAGGGCTCCCGGCAACTAGCTTGGAAAGGGCTTCCCTCGCGCTGAGGAGCGGCCGGCCGGCGCGGTGCAGGCGCGGCGCGTGTGGAGAAAGCCGCCGAGCAGAGAGCGGGCCCGGGCGGCGCCGGAGTGGACTCTGGTCCCGGGAGCGCGATCGGCGCCGGAACGCGGACCCGGAGGCACCGGAATGCAAACAAAGCTCGCGGGCGCCCGTGCTGGGCTCTCGGCGGAGCCCGGAAAGTTTGTTTTATGATGGCTTGAGAACGCGAGTGAGTCGGGCGAGGAGGATCGAGTGGCTCGCTCCCGCGCTCGGAGAGATGCTTGTCCCGTGAGCCCGTCGCGCCGGGGGCTCGTGCTGTGGGGGCACCTGTCTCTCGTTTTAGCAGTTTTTATTTTATTTTATTATTTTTCCTTTTGAGGAGGGGCTCTAAACTCATCATGTCGAAAGTGATCCAGAAGAAGAACCACTGGACTGGCCGCGTTCACGAGTGCATCCTGAAGCGGGGACCCCAGGGCGAGCTGGGAGTGACGGTGCTGGGGGGCGCGGAGCACGGGGAGTTTCTGTATGTGGGGGCGGTGGCGGCAGGCGAGGTGGCGGGGCTCCCCGGCTGCGGCGAGGGCCCGAAGCTGGCCGAAGGTGAGCTGCTGTTGGAGGTGCAGGGGGTCCGGGTGTCCGGCTTGCCCCGCTATGACGTGCTGGGAGTCATCGACAGTTGCAAGGAGGCCGTCACCTTCAGAGCCGTCAGACAAGGTAAGACGGGGCGTGCCTTTTGGGGGGGCGCCCAAGAAAAGAGGGGCGGCCGGAGGGGGCGCCGTTTGCACTGAGTGCCGAGAGCCAAAGTTGAGGCCCCGGCCAGAGACACGCGAAGTTGTGAGATTATGGGCTGTGCGCCCACCTGCGTGGCGGGCAGGGCCTGGGGCTGCGCTGGAAAGCGGAGATGCTTCCCAGGTCGGCTTGGCCAACTTCTCAGCGCAGCTGCTTAGTTAGTGCTGCGCAGCCTCATCTGCACATTGAGGCAGCTGGGAGACTGAGGCAGGGCAAAGGTAGACGCTTCCCCTCGTCCCTTATGAGATGCTTAAGCTCACGGAGCTGGTGGCGTTCTCTTGGCACTGCTTATGTTCCCAGAACTGGTCGTGGTAAAGGGTCTATTTGTGACTGATTGGACCTCTTGCATCACAAAATTGCCTTCACCCTGCCACCCCTTCAGGTGGGCTCGGTTTTGACCCCCTGGGGATTCCTAATCCGGCCGCCTGCGGAGGCTGCATTCACCCCATAGCGGGGTGACGTCTGTGTCTCCTCCTTGTGGAGACATACAGTGGGGGAAGGGGTGTTTAGCTCTTGGCGCGAATCTAGTCCAAGTTTACCCAGCCGCCTCCTCCTCCTGCACCCTTGTCCTTATTGAAGATGATTGTTGATAGTTACAATTCATTGTTAGCGTACTTTGTGAGAGCCTCTCTGTAAAGTGGTTTAATTGCATTATCTCATTCTGATTCACAACAGTGCTATACGATCGACTTGTTTTGTAAGCCCTATATTATAATTAGTAAGCCGGCACTGACCTTCAGTAAGTGATTTGCCCAAGGTCACAGGACTACTAAAAGTTTATGAGCCTTTTCTGTTAAGTAAGGAGGAGGAGGGACTTTTAGGGATGACTTCACGGGATTGAGTTTTGGGGTAGGGGGAATCAAATTCCTCCCCCAGAAGTCTGTAGGGTTGAAATGGATTCCTTCAAGATGCTTTTGATGCCTCCTGGCAGTGGTAGGCTAGTCACTCTCAGTTTGGTCTGAGCAGCGGTCTGATTCTCTTTTTGGCCATCAGAGAATGACTGCAGTGCTTAAAGGGATCCCTCCTGCACCCAAGTGCTGTGACGCAGGTTCTCTCCCAGATGAAGGCACCAGAGGAGGTGGCAGAGTTGAATGTGCTGAAAAGTTGCCATATGTTCCTGTCAGGATGGCGGCAGCTGAAGGAAATGTGTCAAAGGAAAGGCTGGGCTGAGCCATTTCTCTCAGCAGCCGGCCTCTTCCAGATGACCTGAACAGGGCTGTAGTATGTGTGTGGGTAGCCCAGTAGCCGGGCCTATCAGTCGTGTTGGGAGCCAGGGACTGGTCTTGCTATTTGGCCTTGCCTGATGAATGCGTCCTTATGTGTTCCTCATAAAAGTCGTAACAGAAAGTGTGCAGAATGGTGTTGGCTCACCGTGAGTGCTCAGTAGAAGCGAGCGATCATTGTTGTCATAGTGTGGAATGTGAGCAGTCATTTAGCTATCCCAGCTAGGAGTTTAATGCCAGTCACCCCGGTGATTATGACTTGGTAGAGCAGTTGAGAAAATACTATGTCAGACTTTTATTGGGAGTACCATTAGGTTTGTGTTCAGGGCCACTTAGCAGAAAGATTTCTCATCCAGTAGGGAATCTGGAGTGATTAATGGGTCCTAAGACTTGTGGGCAAAAAACTGCCCAAAACTGAGTTCTTCCACTGTTTAGCAAAGATTCTCTCTGTCTGTCTGTCTGCTTTAGCATAGCTGGGGAAAGATGCCTGTGGATTTGACTGTTGTGCCTCCAAGTGACAGTTCCTTCCCTTAGGACTATCTTTTGCCAACAGAAGTGTTCTCAAGGGAGAGAGTGGGTTTGTGCTTCTGAACATGCTTGTAATGGGCTGGGAGTGGCTTGGAATCCACTGCATTATGAATACTGTTGCGTGTGATAATTACATGGGCACAGTTACTTGTCCAATGTTGATATTACAGTGAAGAAGGCCCTAGGAACCATTTTAAGTCTTCCTTTTCATGTTTCTAAAGTGATTTAAATTATAGGACATATTTGTGTCTGACTTTCTTTGTTACTGTGTCTTTATTGTCCCAGGTAGATTAAGGTGGTATATGGAAAGAAATGATATTTTAATAGTGTTTCCATTTCCAGTTAGCCCCTACAGGGACATAGTCACTCTGGGTACTACTTGTCTGTGTGGAAATGTCACAGTCTTGTGTGAGAAGATTGTACTCTTTCTGTTGCATGGCAGTTCTCTGGATAGACTTGTGAACCAAAATAGTCTATAGCAAATGATAGCATATGGAATAGGAGTGGATTGTGAACCAGACTAAATGGACCCACTAGGCTGGAGTTTCTTCATTTTAAGTGTAGAGGGCTTAAAAGTTGTTGGTCATAAAATGCCTAAAAATATTGTAAATGTACATATGTTAGATTCATGTGTATATTATTTACCTATAGCAGAATTTAGATCTTTAAAAAGTAACTAAATAAACTTTTAAACTGATGTATACAGACATCTATATACATTTTTTGGCACGTGATTGACACATGTACCCTCTCATGTTCCCATCATTTAAATGAAGATAGAGACTATTTTCCATTACCTGGAAATTCCCCTCACACTTCTTCCCAGTTAATCTACTCCCAGCAGAGTGTTGGTTCCTCTTACATAAGGTTTGTATTCAGATTGTTCACTACTGATTATGCACTGTGGTGTCTTTCTTATCCAGTAGGCTTTGGAGAGCTCAGGCTGTGCACTTCCTTATGTGGTTCCCTTTTTATTGCTGCATAGTATTCGCTAGTGTGCATTTTGTTTTTGCTTCTAGGTGCACATTTGACTGTTACAAATCAAGCTGCTATGAATGTTTTGGTTATTTTCTATCTTTGCCAGTCTTTAATCTTGTCCATGTTGAATTTTAATCATTCTAGTGTTTTAGGGAACGAAAGTGATTACAGAAATGTTGAATAGGAGGTAGCTAGTTTTTATTAAGTTCTCACATTGGAATTTGCCAGGCCAGTGTGTGTTGAGTGCATGTGAGTCCTGGGTTCACACCTTAGCACCAGAGTAAAACAAGAAGACAGAGTATGTCAGGCTGGCCAGCCTAGCTCTTCCTGGGCATTCTCTTCCTTAATCCTCGGAATTTGACTCAGATCTTGGAAACGTGGATTAGAGAGGTTGGGTAACTTTGCTAAGAGCCCTGCTGACATAGCAGAGGCAGAGGGGAGCATAGCCCAGTGCCATCCCAGAGCCTCTGCTCCTAACACTGGGGATTCTGGGTCTGGAATTGGAGTTCCCCAACAGCAGAGCTAAGCAATTAGGAATGGAAATTCTGCCTCCCAAGGTGCTTCTGACTCGGAAACTTTGGGCGTGGGGGTCCCCAAGGGAGTTTTCTGAATTATTGGCCTAGGATATAGCCTGAAATGGGGAAGACAGGCAGGTGGTGACCTTCTGTTCCGAACAAGGTGTGGCAGGTATTGCAAAGTCACCCTTTGTGGATTTAAAAAAATTTCTTAGTGCCAGGTGTAAGTGGGTATGCCTCCCCTGGGATCCGCTGCCTCCCCTGGGATCCGCTGCCTCCCCTGGGATCCGCTGCCTCCCCTGGGATCCGCTGCCTCCCCTGGGATCCGCTGCCTCCCCTGGGATCCGCTGCCTCCCCTGGGATCCGCTGCCTCCCCTGGGATCCGCTGCCTCCCCTCGGATCCGCTGCCTCCCCTCGGATCCGCTGCCTCCCCTCGGATCCGCTGCCTCCCCTCGGATCCGCTGCCTCCCCTCGGATCCGCTGCCTCCCCTCGGATCCGCTGCCTCCCTTCCGAGCCACTGCTCTCGTGAAATTCTGGGCCACAAATGACTCAGACTCGAGGTTTAAAATGGTCTGATTGCAGTTTCTCAAACGAGTATATTATAGGTCACAATCTTTCATATTTTTGTGGATGAATTTGTGGTTTTGCAAATTACTCAGGAACTGAAATTGTCCTTCCACTCTCTTCTTAAGGCAAGTAAGAGAATAAATAAGACACAATTTAAATTCAAACATTGGCGCAAACCTTTCTCACCACAGGGTGAGGGGGTTGTGCTGCATAGAGCTGAACATGTTCTGGGTGCAGGCTTTTTTCCTTTGTGTTTGTTTTGGTGTTATGTGCTTGTGTTGGTGAATCGGAATATATGGGCACCACACTTAAAATAATTCTGTGACCATTTTCCCTTCATTTCAAAACGCACTGCATGTCTTTCTTGGTTTCTTCCTTTCCTCTCAATGCCTGATCTGCATCCTTTCTCTCAGATTGTTTCCAATCAATTCCTTTTTAAGATTCGTTTTTCTCTTTGCTTTTTAAAATTTTATTTTGTTTATTTATGTATTTTGTGTGTGTGTGTGATGTGTATGTGGGGACATGTGTATGCCACAGCCTACACTTGCTGCTTATGGGCAGAGGATAACTTTGTGTAGTCTGGTCCACGCTTTACTTTTCTGTTTTTTCTGGAATTGAACTCAGGGTTCCAGGCATGTTCAGTGGACTCTCTTTACCCACAGAACCATACATTACCTGACTTCCTGTGTCTCACTATGTTACTCTGTTACTGTTAAACTCACGATGTAGCCCGGCCTGTATGGAAGTCTTCTGCCCTCACCTTTTTGCGTGCTGGGATTACACGTATGCAATGCTGTGCTTCGCTTTTCCCTCCTTTTTTAAAGTTTCATTAAGCCTATTTGTCCGTGTGTGGGCACGTACATGTGAGTGTGGGCCTCTGCAGAGGCTAGAGTGTTGGAGCCTCTGTGTGAAATAGGTGCTGCAAGGGCAGCCCTGGATCTCTCCTGCCCCTTGGTTTTTATTGTTACTGAATCTTCAAAGAGCCACTCATTGGCTTGTGTTCATTCCTCACGTCCTCCTCCTGGTGTTCGGTGTGTGTGTGTTTGTGTGTAATGCATGCACACATGTGCCATGGTACACTTGTGGAGCTAGAGGATAACTCGAGGGAGGGAATTTGCTGCTTCCACTGCGTGAGTTCTGGAGATCAAGCCTAGGTCATCAGTCTTAGCAGCAAACACCTTTCCCTGCTGAGCTGCCTGGCTCTTCCTCAGGTCTTGGTGCTAGTGGGGAGACCTTGGCTTGTAGCAGAACTGGAACTGGGAAGAGGCGCGTGACATTGGCTTTCTTAGTCCAGTTTGAGCTGTTGTCAGCCGCCACTGTAAGCATGGATGGTAACCCTGAGGCAAGTGCGCCCCCTTTCCTGCTGTGTTGTCACCAGCTTACAAGCCCTGGCTCTATTTGTGTCCTTCTCTCCTGTGAAAACAAGAAGCTCACCTCTATTCACCTCAGTCCCAGTGCCTAAAACACTGCCCGGCGCTCACTAAATAGGTGCTCCCTGAAATGTGTTCTGCCTAAGAGGACATTTTCCATGGTTTCTTCTTGCCAAGAGTTGTTTCCTGAGACAGTGTCTCACTGTGTGGCCCTGGCTAACCTGGAACTCGATGTAGAGCAGGCTGCCCTTGACCTCAACAGAGGTTTGCCTACCTCAGCCTCCTGAGTGCTGGGATTAAAGGGTGTGTGCTATAATGATGGTCTCAGATAAGTGTGCAGCTAGGCCAGCTGTGGCATCTGTCTTTTTTCTTTCTGTCTCTGCCCATCCTTTCTTATTTAGAACCCTACTGCATTCATTTGCCTATCACCAGTTCTTCCAGTTAGCTGACTCCCAGTATCTGTTAGTTTATTCTGGGCAATAACGGTTGTCAAAGCCTAATGAGTTATATTCAAGTATTTCTGCTTGCTGACTCCAATAACTGAAGTTTAAACAGTCTTTAGATTTAAAATTCAGATGCTCAGCAGGCAGAGGTTTCCTGCTCAGGTCATTTGGGCTCTGCTCTGAGCCAGTGTCTGAGAGTGATGTTTTACCTCTGTTTTATTGAGGTTTTGTCTCTGTGAACAGTATCTATTTATTTATTTTCACCAACAGCAAAGACTCTTTGCTACAAAAACAGCTTCAGTCTTTTCTCTCACTCTTAAATTATGCTCTGTGTTTATATATTTTTTAACTTAAACTTTCAAAAATCAGTCTATTTTTGTTCTTGGTGTCAAAAGACCCTTCTCAGAGGCGTATTTTTTAGTTTATTTTGAGGAATACTTCATGGCTTTTATAGGAAGGAAACAGTGCAAGGACAGGCAGCCCAAGCTGTGTGTTGTTCCTTGTGACCACCCTTTGGCATTGGCTGTGTCATTTAAAATAGATTAACTTGACCTTATGAGGCAATGGCATACAGTTGGCTCGCTGCATTTGTCGGCATTCAGTATCCCGCTCATCTCGGATAGCAGAATTGATGATATCCACCAAGGGGAATTAAGTGGTTTATAAGAGAAAACATTCTGACATCTCCTTACCACAGGGGTTTACATGAAGGATGTTGCTCTATAAACACTGGTTATTTAATGCACAACATCACCCTGTGATGTTAGTGGTCCTTTCCTTGAGTGTGTATATATGTGTAACAGGATATGCTGAATTTTGTATACACTAAGAATAAAGGCTGTCAGATTTGTTAAGGGCTGACATTCATGTCCTAAAAAGTCGGTTACCGAATCTTTGCCTGTCTGTAGTCCACTCATGTATATGCATGATAACCTTGCCAAGTCTCTTAGGGCCCCAGAGCTTTGCCATGCTGTACTCCGTGGGTGTCTGCATTGTGTATTGTTTCTTGTGGTTTCTTTTCATTGGTTCCCCAGGTGAAGCCCGTGGATGTCAAGATTGGCTCTGTCTGTTGACTTCTGCTTTGTGGTCTGGGTCTCTTAGAAAAGCTCTGTGTTCTGAGTCTCACTTTTCTGTGGGCATGAAATACAATTAGAAAATGTATTTAAATAATGTTTCTTATGATTAGAATAGTAATCATCTATCTTTCTAGTTCAGCAATTAAATAGTAGAGCAGTCCATTATTGATGCTCACACCTATAGTTCCCCACCTCCGAGGCAAAGATGAAGTTCATAGAGAAACTTCCAAGGCTTGTGTGATCTGGCCCATGACACCGCTTCTCTATCCCTGCCCAGTATGCAGGTCGTCACCTACACATCTGTCAGACTGGCTCCTTCGTGAACTTTAAGCCTTTCTTAGATGTCACCCTCTCAGTGAGGTTTCTGTAGGAGCCAGCCATGATAAGCTAAATGTGAACAGATCACCCAAAGGAAGTTCTTTACTTCCAACCATTAACACCTGCCAGAGTAGGACTCAGCCATCAACCACAAGTTTAATGGAGGCCTGAGTCTCAGTAGTTTACCCTGAAGCAATACCTGGTTGCAGGAAGGACCATAAACTGAGATTACCTGAGCACCACCCAGGAACAGACCATCCAAAGGAAATGCCTAAAGTTCCAACTACTGTAGATAGGATCACCTGCCAGCACACACTCACCAGGACACCTCTAGACAAATGTCAGCCAGTCAGGGATCCTGAACCTCAGAGACCCCCCCTCACCCCCACCTTTATTACTATAAAAACCCAACTCTGAGCTCTGGGCTCTCCGTTTATTCCAATATGTTGGACATGTGGAGAGACCGAGTTTGCAAACTTGTGTAAAATAAAGACTCTTTGCTTTTACATATAGGACTCGGTCTCCTTGTTGGCTTTTGGGGGGACTTCACGGATTTGGGCATATAACAGTTTCCTCTGACACATGATTTCAAACGAAGTCCATGGACACTTGTCATTTTGTGGTCTTCCCTTTTGTGTTTGTTTGACCCTGGAATAAGCAGATCACTTAAGTATGTTGCCTGTAGAATGTAAGTTCCAAGAGAGTGGGGTTTGTTTGGTTCCTCATTGATGCTGTTTCCCTGGTACCGAGGGTGCTTGCTGTGTAGTACTTTTTCATATATTTGTTGTTTACTGTCAAATTTAGAATGAGACGTAGCTCTCGAGCTCAGTTGTCTCTGCAGATTATGAAAATGTGGATAATTTATGATGGTCTGCATTAAGTTTTGTGTGACTTTTAACGATCACTCTCTGACTGGAACTGAATGGAGTTAGATGTGTGCTTCAGAAATATTATTAAAGACAGCATGTCTGGCCCACTTCAATTAGACTTGGGATTATGGGTTTTTCTAGTAAACACATTTAGTCTTTTGTCTCCCGCCAAGCACAGGAGAATGGAATATGCTAGAATCTTCTTGGGGTCAACGATAAAGTTGTACTTAACTTGCATTTTCATCTTAGAAGGAGATTCTTGATTTTAAGGCTGATTGGATGCTGGATTTTTGTGGTGGCAGTACTTAGGGTCGCCAGGTGGTTGATCTTTAAAATGAGACTTGAGTGCACTAGAACTACCCGAGGAGCTCACTGACTGCCCGAGTCACTGACCTCAGTCTGTCTTCCACCCTGACTGCTCTCCATCATTATGTGTGTCTTAAATTGAATTTCTAGGAGCACATCTGAGATTAGCTTTTTTAATTTTTATTTTCTTGAAACATTCTTTCATTGTTGCTCAGATTTGCCTATGTGACCAGTAAAGTTGCCTCAAATGAAGGCAGTCTTCCTCTCTCAGCCTCCCCAGTGATTAGTCCAATGTGAATGGCTTATTTGGGAGGTGGTCCTAGGAAACACAAGTAGGTAGAGGCCAGGTACCAACCAGGTGTTTACAAAAGTTACATTGCTGAGGGAGGAATTCTGGGTTTAGGGCAACAGCCTCTTGCTGAGTACATCAGGGAAGTTTGTGAGCAGTTTTCACCCCTCCTGTGGTTGGTGAGAAGTTCTCCTGTGCTGTCTCGGCCTGTGTACCTTTTCTGTAACTATCTCTAGTGCTGGGAGAATGAGTTATGTAAGACAGTTATATTCTCATTGCTAAGGTATCAAGCCTACTGTTAGTGTAGCAGAGTTGATTGTGTATGCTTTTAATAGAGGCACCGTTGACGTTTTCTGCAGTAAGACTAATCTTTGAGTTTGTTGGGAAACAAGGCTTGCAGCTCTCTTTATGGACAGCGGCATGATGGTGCAATTAAAAAGGTGCTTGCTTATATACTGATGATAAGTGATGTTTCAAAAATTATTGCTATATGCAGTATTAACTAGACTGTCAAGCTGATTGTAGACTAATCCACAAATAGCAATTAATTAATGTGTTGTAATTACGATTTTAGACACAGTCTGGCTAATGTCGCAGCTGGGCGTGAGGAGGCACGGACGGCACTTTACCTCTGTGAGCCGTGATCGCCTCTCTGAAAATGGAGGGCTGATGGGGGAATAAGATGGAGTCTGAGAACGGCACGTGGCTCTGGGCCTGCACAGAGCGATTGCTCAGAAAGTGTTGGCCTCTGTTATTGTTCCCCATTTGAAAATGCTTGAGGGAGAAGAAAGTTTTTTGGGGGTGGGCGGGGTAGTGGAGATTTTGGTACATAGCTCTCTGTGGGAGCTTTTCAAGTCCACAAACAGCCTTCACCCTCTGTGGTTCAGGCGTTCTTTCTACAGGATTGATTCAGACATAGGAAGGAAGCCTGTAGATTTCTCATGTGTTTTTTGGAGGTCTGCATCTATACACATGGATGAGGAGCCAATCCTAATGATTGTTCTGAGGTCCCAGGTTGTGATAAAGTTTGGAGCGATGGCAGGTTCCTCATCGGTGCGAGGCAGGCCAGTACCATCATCAGTGATCCTTGAGATTGTGACCACCAAGGTTCTCTGCTTTTTCTGCTACCATGTCTGGGCTCCCATACTAAAAAATGTCTGGGGAGGTAGTGATGTTTAATGGTTAGTTATGTAGGTTTGAAGTCAGTCTGCGTGGATGCAAGACCAGCCTCGTCTTCTTCCCAGCAGAGAGACTATGGGCTGGTTAACTGGCAGGACCCAGCTCTCAGGTGACAAAGTGAGTAATGCTTATGTCATAGGGTGGCTGGTATAGTTAGTTTTTGTTAACTTAACACAAACCTAGCCATATCTAGGAAGAGGGAATGTCAGTTGAGAAATTGTCTTCATCAGATTGGCTTGTGGACCTGTCTGTGGAGCAGTTCCTTGATTAATGATTGATGGGGGAGGGCCTGCCCCATTCCTGGCAGTTATCCCGGGGCAGGTAGGTGTATAAGAAAGGTACTGAGCAAGCCAGCTTGTAGTTCTCCTTCAGCTTCTACCTCTAGGCTAATGCCTTGCCTTCTCTTGGTGATGGGCTAACCTATAAACCAAGTAAACCCTTTTCTCTTCAAGTTGCTCTTGGTCACTGTTTTGTCATGGCAACACATAAGCAAATTACTATGGTGACCGTGAGGAATACACGAGATAATGTCAGTAATCGTAATCAACTGTGATAATTTTTAGTGGAAAAGTAGAAACCCTGCACATTGAGTTCCCTAAGGCAGTAGTTCTTAACTGGGTAGAATTTTGCCTAATCCTTTGGGGGAAATTTGCCAGTGTGTAGAAACATGTTTTTGTTCATGTCTATTAAGGATTGGGTGATATTGGCACCTCCTAAATAGAGGTTAGGAAAGTTGCTAAACAACTTGCAATGTACAAGAAATTTATCAAAACTATCACTGAGGCTGAGGTTGAGAAAGCCCGCTCTGAGGTATCTCTTAGGGAGACTGGGAGTCTGAGTTAGGAATGGTAGACTAGTAATGATAATGCCTTTGAACTTTTCTGAGTCTCGGGTTAGAGAGTTTGCTTGGGTGTATGATCTTATTCTCCTCCTAGCTGTGAGAAGTATCTTTAGAGGTCAAGTTAGTCCCTGACAGCCAGACTCAAGCTTACATCAAGCTGGTTCTACCTGGCTACCTTGATTTTCACATTACAAATGTCTGGGGCCCTCATGTCCCTCTGTTGGGGATTAATGTGAAAGTACCTGTTTTAGACAGGTGTCAGACACAGTACGATGTGCTTAGTGATCTCCTTGAAGATAGTTCTAGAAATAAAAAAAAGCATTCTCCCAAATTTGCCAGCCAGAAATCAGAATGTGCTAAGACATAGCCTCAAGCAATTCTGTTTATTTGTCATAGGCGCCTGCTCCTTATGATTCATGTCACTAATTCTGTTGGCTTCCTTCCTTCTTGGTACTGTTTTTCATGCCTGTGCCTTGTAATTGTAAATCTTCCTGACTGTCTTCTTCGCTGCATATGTGTTTCTTGTAGGAAGCATCCTTGTTTTGTGTATTGTAGAATCTTTGCTCTGTGTAGGTACTTAGGAAATCTCTGCTGAAATGTTCGGAGGGTTAAAAACTAGACATGATTTTTACATAAATTCTTGCCTAAGATCGTGTTGGCGAGGAAATCCACTTTTTATTTTTAAAACATATTAAATATACTTAGCCATATGTCTGACTTTTCTGTGATGATTTAAGATGGTTGTCTGCCAGTTGTTATAGCATTTTGAACTGTGGAGAAAATATTGAATTAATTGTGTTGGAGGTCTTAGCTTGCCTTTATTTTGGCCAGATGTGAGCAGCAGTTGCTTATGTGGTATGGCCATGGGAGGCACCACTTTGGCCTGATTTAAATAGATCCGGTATCTAACCACCTGGATTCTTGGCAAGGCCTTGGAATTTACATCTGATGGAGTGGGCTCATTTCCTCCCCCAGCTATCAGCCTGCTTCGGTCTGTGTGCCTTGGTTAAGAATTCAAAGCTCAGGTTGTGGAAATAACTTTCTTTGGTGTTGGAGCATGTGTAGTTTATCTTTTTAATAAAAAGTATATACATCAATCTTTTAAAAATTCAAATGCCATTGTGATCTTATATAACTATTGATTATTATATATAGTTGATCTGTACATACACCCACCCACCCATCCATCCGCCCATTGATCTATATCAATCTGTCATCTGTCTCATTTTTTCACATTTAAACAATATGTAGAATGCAGAAAGATAACTTGGAAAGAAAATGTATGCACATGACTAATATTCTACCCCAGAGAAATGTATGTGTTAACTTTTTATTTTTATCTATCCATTCATGCTTAAACACACACACACACACACACACACACACACACACACACACACACACACACACACAGGAATACTTTCTTCTTACTAAAAAGAAAATTGTATAATAGTACTTTATGGAACTTTGTGCCTAATAAAAATACCATGGCCTTAAAACAAACAAACAAACAAAAACCCCAGACAAACCAGAACTTAGTATGTAGATCATGCTGCCTCAAACTCGGGAATCTGCCTGTCTCTGCCTCTTCATTTTGGGGTTAACTGTGTGGCCTACTGTGTCTGTGGACTTAAGAAACATTTTAAACACATATAAATTTACTTAAACATCACAATGGCTACATGATCTGTTTTGGTCACTGTATAGTATGTTTTCACGCATTGAATATGAACATTTACATACTTTTCACTTGTTCCACGTTTTATACATGGTTTTGATGAATGTCCTTCTATGTATGTATATTTTAGCAAACATGTTTGGTTATTTTCTTTGAACAAATGTCTAGAATTAGTTTTGTGAACTCATGTGAATATTTCTTTGTAGTTGGGAATCAAGTTACAGCCTTCAAATGTGTATATGAGAACTCTGTTCTTCTCTGACCTTGCTTGTCATGCCCAATACCTTCTGCTAGAATTATTTTTTATAGCAATCATGGTGAGATCACGTTCTGAGATTGTATGAAGGATTTGGAATGGTAGAGACTGGGGTCGACTGTAAGGGCTTTCCACATTCAAAAAGAAAGGAGTCTGATCTGCTGTGGCCGCGTGGTGTGTGCTAATGTTGATCCAGGGTCATTAGCTCTTTTCAAGTTCAAGAAACCACAAAAGCTTGGAAGTTTTAAAGACACAAATTTCACCAATTTTTAAATGTTGGCTCAAAGTTCTTTTGAAAACACGGGCGAAGCAAATAGAGCGCATCTGGGAGCCATGTTTGGCCCTCTCATGAGTTCGCAGTGCTTCCTCTATGTATGAGTCTCTCTCATTGGTGCCTGTCACATCTCATCTCTTTCTAAGAGTAGCAATCATACTTATGTCTGTGTTCTCAGGGCCCAGGATGGTGACCAGCTCACTCACACACACACACACACACACACACACACGCCAAGAAATGTGTGTTGAAATGAATAATACATTCTGGAAGTGGTTTAGTTTGGCACGAGAACTTGTTCATGTAGGTTCACTGAGGCCTGGTTGGTGACAGCTCTCCAATTCCAGTTGAGAAGAACTGGGGAGAGAGTATATTTTGACAGCTGATTATAATCTTTGGAATATTCTGTCTCAGGGCCCTGGTCTGCTGAAACTTAGAACTGGCTGCAAAAATCACATCTTGAAATTGACATTCATATGGATTTGAATTCCCAGTGTGGGAATAGAATCTATTTTCTGCTTAGAGATGATTTCACTGTGAAATGTATAGCCTTATAAATAAAAGGATGAGCGAGCTCTGTGTTTGCTGCTTAGGAATGGTGTGCATGTCTATGTGTATATTTGTATATGGATGTGTGGGGATGCCGGCAAGTGTGTACCAGAGGATACCATCGTGTGTTGTTCCTCAAGCACTGTGCTGGCTAGTTTTTGTGTCAACTTGACACAAGCTAGAGCTATCTGAGAGGAGGGGACCTCAATTGAGAAAATGTCTCCATAGGATTGTGCTGTAGGCAAGCCTGTAGGGCATTTTCTTAGTTAGCGTTTGATGGGGGAGGGCTCATTCCCCAGCATTGTTGATGGAGACATGTCTGGGCTGGTGCTCCTGGGTTTTATAAGAAAGCGGGCTGAGCAAGCCAAAAGGAGTAAGCCAGTGTGCGGTACTCCTCTATAACCTCCTCATCAGCTCCTGCCTCCTCATTCCTATTCTGTTTGAGTTTCTGACTTCCTGCTGTGATGAAATGTGATTAGGAAGTGTCAGCAAAATAAACTCCCTAAGTTGCTTTCGGTCATGGTGTCTCATCACAGCTATAGAAACTCTAAGACCGGCACTATCTACATTTTCCCTTCCTTTCGTGTGTGTAGTATTTGCATGTGTGACGTGTGATTATATGTGTGTGTGTGTGCGTGTGCCAGTGCAAAGTATCCCTTGAGACAGTTTTACCGAACCTGTAACTAGATTGGTTGCTGGCTAGCCAGCCCCAGTGGTCCTTCTGTCTCATCTTCTCCACCCCTCTACAGTGGTGAGGTTATAGGCACTTGGCAGCCATGTCTTGGTTTTTATGTAGGTGCTTGGGATCTGAACTCAGGTCCTTACGCTTGTTCATCAAGTCCCTTTATCCATGGAACCATCTCTACAGCCCTATCTATCTTGTTTTTGAGAAAGCTGTTCTTACTGACCTTGAACTAACCTATTTGTCATTCTCTGTCTCCCCAACATTTGTTTCTGCTTCTCCAGTACTGGAATTGCAAGCACACTACCATACATGGTGTTTTAGGTAGGGTTTCTATTGCTGCCAAGAGACGCCATGACCACGGCACCTCTTATAAAAGAGAACATTTAACTGGGGTGGCTTGCTTACAGTTCAGAGGTTCAGTCCATTATCATCATGGTGGGACATGGTGCTGTGCAGGCAGACGTACTGGAGAGGTAGCTACATTTTGCAGGCAACAGGAACTGGTCTGAGACACTGGGTGATATTTGAGCATTTATGAGACCTCAAAGCCCGCCTCCACAGTGACACACCTCTTCTAACGACCCCATACCTACTTCAACAAAGCCACACCTCCCAGGGCTACTCTCTTTGGGGGCCTTTTTCTTTCCAACCACCACACATGGTTTTACATTTTTCTTTCCTTTTTTTTTTTAAATGTGGCTTTGAAAATTGAATTCAATTCCTTGTGGTTTAAACAACTGAACTGTCTCTCTGGCTTGGAAGTTTTAAATAGTAAAGGAAAGTGCCTGGTACCATCTTTTTTGGATATTCTAAAGATAAGTCAGGATTCCAGCCTTTCAACAGTAGATAGATATGCTGTCAGAACTTGGTGAACTTCTGGGCCCTGTTCTGCAGTGTTGTTACAGGATAGAATTTTGTGTTTTGGAAGCTGTAGCCCTTGCTGCTTTCCTGCCTGTATAACGGATTGTTCTGCATTACATAATACATGTTGAGCCCCAGCTTTGCTGCACAAGGCTGAGGAACAGAACTCAGTGTTTCAGACTAGAGCTTAGTCAATGTGTTTTTTTTTTTTCTATCAAGGAGCCCAGTAAGGAAAGAGCCACTACAAGATCAAAACGGTAGGTACAGTTGGTAGTTAAAGCCAATGCAGATTAAGACTCATGTGGATTTGGTTTGTGTTTGGTATTTGTGTGTCCTTCGCTTTGTTAGTCACTTTGCTTCCCTCTGTACCCCTATCAGAGTGGGTACTATTTTGGTAGACTGTCTAGGAATTCAGCTTTTAGGTAGGACAGTCTATCTGTAATGTAGAACTTCATGCATAAGACAGAACTAAGAGGCATTTTCAAATTGAGACTATTGTATAGTCTGGCAAACTTCCTATGTTTTCAAAGCCTCGTTTGTGGCACACAGATGTCCCCATCCTGGCATGAAATTTGGCCTTAGTCTGCTGCTTTGAAATGCTCAAAGATGTATTGTAGTATGCAGTGCATACATGTCATTCTTGTTTTGGGCTGTGTGATCTTTGGTAGAATTTCTGCCCTTCTGTCTTTGTTGAAGAATCTACAAAGTGCAGGAGTGTTGATCCAAAGTTAAGCACCTGCACTGTCTATGGGAAACCTCATTTGTTACAACTAGGACTCTAAAACCACTGATCCTGTGTGAATCTCAGGTGAATATGTAATTAACCCATTTTGTCCCATGCCTCTGAAGCTTCAACATTGCTTATTTTGTGATATTACAACAGCAATACGGTAGGTAACTGAGACAGTAGGTTCCATTTCTAAATTGCTAACACATGGTCAAAAGCTATGTTACTTTGGGATTTTTTGCACTTGAGTTTGGAGAGGCAAAACTTAAAGATGGGAGGAACATAGTAATCATTCATGCCGACAAAGAACACCAGACTAGCCTACCATTTCTGATGCTTACATCCCGAGGCGTCCTGGCTTTCCCCACTGGAATCTGTGAGCTGACTTTGTCATTCTAATAACTTCATTTTTCTTTTCAAACTAAAAAAAGAAAGAAAACCTCTTTGGAAGCACAGGACATTATCTCAGCATTGGTGTGTTTATATAGAAAAGCCAGTAAAGGAAATATCCCTGTAGCTGTTGCCTATTTGTGTCTCTTTAACTCTGGGAAAATACTGACATAAGAAAGGACTCAGCTTTCTTGTGCAGTGTGAATCAGCTTCTGTGATATTTTAGCTAAAAATGTAAGCTCAAGCTATTCTCTGTGAAATAAATTATCTCGAAAAAAGATAATTGTGAGAAGAAACCATTGATGGGGATATAATTTCTGGCTGTTACTCTTGAAGACTGTTGGTAGAAGGAACCTATCCACGGGGTTCAATAAAACATGGTGACTCACTCTGCTTTCTGAACTCACAAGGGCAAAGAGAGATTTAGAAGAGGCTGGGGCTGTGTGTGGACCTGTGCACCTGTTATCAGGCATGGCTACCCACCTGAATGCTGCTGATAGCATTGTAGGCCTGGATACCTGGAAGAAAATGATCAGCTTTGGAAACACTGGCTGGCATATTGAATTCAGGTGAGCACAGCCTGTATCAGAATTTCCTGGGGGCACACTACAAGGTCTAGGCATCTGGAGGGGTAGCTCCATTAGCTATTCTAACTTGAGCTTCATAGCCTAGTCCTTGTGTCCAGTTCCAAAGAGTGGTCCCCAAAACAACCCCTGATTCAGAATCAACAAGGATCATTTTGAATATGGGGATGACACAGTCTCAGCTTAGACAGTATGCAATGAGAATCCTGGGGTTGGGGTGGGTATTCTATGCAGCCGTGGCGTGAAAACAGTTCTGGTTGATGGTGGGAAGTCCAAAGTTTGAAGCTCTAGGCTTTACAGTGCTGGTTTTCCAATTCTCATTTCCACAATAAATGGTGGTAGCAGACCCCAGTGTACACTTGAAAACACATTAATTTAGAGAAGGCGGCAATAATGGGAAGGCAAACTGAGTTATTTGAGGGAGCTGCAGGTTTGGGGATGTGTATAAAGGAGTTTTCTTGCTTTACGGTTACAGACTGACTCTAGCATCCGTCTGTAATGTTTGGGAACCTTTCCCCCCATAGTACATTTGCCGTTCTAAAACAGAGATGGTGCTCTGGAGGAAAGACTATGCTGCCCAGTAGAACAGACTGTGATATTTGGCTATCCTTTACATCCTGTGGCTACTAGTGTGTCTTAGGAACTGAACTTGACATTTTATGTACATATAATGAATTCAAGTCTAGGAAGCCACACATGGCTAATGCCTCTCATACTGAATAGTACAAATAAAAGCACCGTTCCAAACGGCAAGGACAGTCATGAGTGATTTGCTGTCCCATTAAGCTGCTCTGATATGTGGTTGGAGTGACACTTTGGTTTGATGATTCCTAATTTGAACTTTGATATTTGTGTTTTTTTTTTCCCTGATCATTGCATTTACCCATCACAGTGTTCCTTAAAGTTTATGGTAGTGTGCAGATTTCCCTAAATTATTGTATAGAACAGTTGTTTTCCATGAGGCTGGGCATAGTGTTTTTTTCTGTTGGCTGCCCTACCCCCAACACCTAATAAGTGAATGTCTTGGATGGTTGGAAAAATCATCTTTTTAAAAAAGATTTGTTTATTAATATTATGTGATTATGTGAGTTTATGTGCACCACATGTATGTAGGGGCCTTCAGAGGGCAAAGGAGTCTGTTTATCACCTGGAACTGGAGTAACAAGTATTGCGAGGTGCCTGTTGGGGATGCTAGGACCTGAACCCCCAGGTTCTCTGTAAAAACAGTATTATGTTCTCTTAACCACTGAGAAATCTCTGTAGCCCCCTGGGAAATCACTTTACTTGGAGTTTTATGCTTGGAGGCTCTGGGCTACACTGAGGTCATATAGTTAAAGCTTTTTTTTTTTAATTCAATATTTCGGTTACAATTAATAATAAAAGCTCAAATGGTTTCAAATGGCCTGAAAGGATTGGTTGATACATATAACTAAGAATTTCAGAGAGACAGAGCTTCAGTTAGTGTTTGATCAGCTTCAGAGCTGTCGGTTCTTCAAATGCCACTAACATGCTACCTAGACGTACTACCCGTGAGAGCATCCTCTCTGCCTCTGTGACTTTCCAGAGCACCCGCCTTCATTTTCATTCCTTTGAGTTTAGGTTACCTCTCTGTTTTGTGCATAGGTGATGTGTTCAAGGTGATTGAGGGGAGGGGCTTTTGGTGTGTGCTTTCTTCTCCCCCCCCCCCTTTTTTTTAAAGAGAGGTTTTACTGGGTAGCTCTCTGACCTGTAACTCACTGTGTAGACAAGCCTGGCTTTGAACTCACAGAGATCTGCCTACCTTTGCATCTCAAATGTCAGGATTAAAAGTCTATATCACCAAGGCTCAACTGATATGTATTCATATTCATAGCCGAAGGGAGAGGCCCAGAAAAATGCCACCGTGTGTTGTGTGCTGAGTCGCTTGTTTCTGCAGTCTTTAAGCCAGACTTCTATAGGTAAGTGTCCCTTGCAGTGGGAAAGTGATGTTAGTCATCTGGATCTGGATCATGTAATTTTTGCACAATTGGGAAGACATTGTTCATGATTTCTAATAATCAGGAAGTAGGTACTGTTCTAAAGGGTGAAGTCATGAACTGTATGCCAGATAGGATGGCTAGTTGGTGACCACTTTTCACACTTACTCCCAGCATGCTTTGTTTCAATTTGACAGATAGTAAGCTACAACTACAATTTGTTTCCAATCACAGAAGCTCTGCTGTGGACCGATTTGGGGAACTGTTTTTATTTCTAAACATGAGCTGTGTGCTCCCCACTCATCTTTGGGGGATGTTAGGGAATATCTGAATACAGAATTGGGTTTTATAATCGGAAGGTGCTACTGGCAGATGGGGAGTGGAGGCCAGGGATGCCACTCAGTGTCCTACTATACTATCATGTACAGGGCAATACCACAACAAAGAGTCAGCTGTCTCTAAAGGACGGCGGCACCGAGATGGGGAAACCTAGGCTCAACTGTAATCTTTCCATGGAACCAGATGCCTTGCATCTTATCTGCCCACTTGTTGTGCTCTTATCTGAAGTGAGCCTCCTTCTTTACTGGTGTCCTGGGGTGTAGTGGCTGGAGGGCAGTAATCCCAGCCATATGTTCTGCTCTCATGACTCAGCAGCAGCTGGCAGTTGAGCTGCGTTACTGTATGAAATGAAGAGATGAACAAGCAAAAGGGCTGCTGTCTTCAGGTGGGAAGGTTGGTTGAGGTATGGCGATGGCTCAGGGGTGATAAAAGGATTAACTCCGACGCTCTGACGTAGGCTATGGAATAATGGGTGCGCTGTGGATTCCTAAAGGGCAGAGTGAGAACTGATCAGACAACACGTTCTCATCCTGTTGGCAAAGCTGGACAAGCAATGACTTGAAATAGGAGAATAGGAGATAAATATCCAGCCCCAGCCCATGCTAGGCTGAGTGAAGAGAGACACTGAGCTTGCTAGCCGATTGTAGCTGAGCATTTAGACTGCAAGGTTGGTGCAGGGGGTGGTGGTTGCTTGCTAAGAAGATCCTCAGGCCATAGTGGTCACCAAAGATTGGAGCAAGCTCACCTGGAATCTAGACCCCAAAGGGACATGTTCTATGTGAGGCAGGGTGTTGCGCTGGTGACAGTGGGCGGTTCCACGTTCTATCACTTACCAGCTGTGTGACCTTGAAAATGCTGCCTAACCTCTCTGTCTCAGTTTCCTCATCTCCAAGAAGAGATGACAATGGTTCTTGGCTCTCAGTTCCTGGCTGAAGGCCACATAGCTCAGTACTTAAGACTTTTGGCATCTTGGGGTTGAAATCTTGGCTCCAAACATTCTGACTGGAAGGTGAAGAGGACTATGTCATCTTTGGAGGAAGAGCATGGCCAAGTGCTGTTCATTGGGCACAGTCCTTGTGGGAGAACAGCCTACTTTTACACTTCCTAATTGGTACTAGCAGTAAGTTACAAATGCGAACATATGCAGGGACTAATCATGGGTGCAGGTGGTGGGCAGTGGGGGTTGGTACTAGTGGTTGAAGGTATTTAAAATAAAACAGCTAGGGGACTGGTGAGATAGCTCAGTGGTAAAGAGCATGTTCAATTCCCAGTATACACACGGTGGCCCACAACCATCTCTCCATACTGCCAGTGGGATCCAGTGCCCTCTTCCGACCTCCATGGGCATCAGGCACGTGATGCCCATACATAGCTATAGGCAAAGCACTCATACAAATAAAATAAAAAACATAAAGCCTGGAATGTGCATGTACACACGCACACTCACACACCACACTTCTCTCTCTTTGGTTCATGGCTGTGTGTATGCAGTACTGCCAGCCATGATTATGGATCTCCATCTCTGACCAAGATAAAAGGCAAAAGAAAAAGAAACGAATCCAAGATAATAAAATAGTCAGCAGATATTAGCTTCCAAAGAAGAGCAAAGGTGTTTGCTTTTTCTTTTTCCTTTTGGTCCTCAGTGTTCTCATTCTGAACTACTAATGGCTTCTCCTCCTTTCTACTGTTCATTTCACAGTCCTCATTTCTTTACAGAGTTGGGAAGCTTCTAGCTGTGTCAGTTGCCCACAGTGTTCTCCTTCACCTGTGATGATGGGAAATGAGGAACTGAGCGCACCACACCCATAACTCAGAAGCAGAATTTGATTTAGTGTCTGTCAGTTCATGTATTTCTTTAGTTATATGTATGTGGATGTGTATGGGTACACATGCATATGTACCTTCCCTCATGAGGCCAGATGTTAGCCTCGGGCATTTTTTAGGATACTGTGTACCTTGTGTTTTTTAAAACAGGCTTCTCATGGGCCCGACATTTGCTGATTTGGTTAGGTTGCCTGGCCAGAGAGCCCAAGGGCTCCACGTCTCCGCCTCCTCAATGTCAGTATTGTGCCATAATGCCCAACTTTTTTTCTTACATGGGCTCTGGGGAAGCAAACTCAAGTCCTCATGCTTGCAAAACAAGCTGTCTCCCCAGCCCGGCTCAGGCTTTGCTTTCATGGGTCACATATTCGTGCATTTCTATTCCCCTCCGTGTTAGAAATCAATATAACTGCTTGACTGAGGTTTCCCAGCAGATTAACCGCCATGAAGAGTTTTCTGGTGGCTGAAATTCATCTGTATTCACCTGGATGCTTCCTTATCATTCTGTGATGGGTGGCGAATGCTTCTTGAGACTGTGCCCCGTCACTGTATGCATGTAGTATGGGTCACCTCCTGGATTTTGGTTCCAGAGAGCTGAAACCCAGCACTGGCTTCTAGTTGTGGCAGTTCTTACACCCTCCTCAGGGAAGAGCTGTCTGTGCCTGGGCAAGGGTGTGTGTGACCAGCGTGGCTCATTACAAAGCTGCACTGTTTATCCATCTGTGGCCACGCCCTGTGCGTGTCTAGACATAAACTTGCATCTTCTAGCCCTGACTAGACACTTCTCAGGAGTCCAGGGAAAGGAACTTGGACTTTATGGACCATTTCAATAACTTTTAGGCATATTAGGTATTAGGTACATCCATGCTGTCGTGAAGCCATCGCCAGAATCCCATCTCCAGAGAACTGTGTCCTTTTTTTTTTTTTTTGGTGGTAGAAACTGTCCCTGTTAACTTCCTGGTCCTCTTTGCCTGTGGCCCCTAGCAACCGCTACTTCATTTCTGTCTTTGAATATGGCTCTTGTAAGAGCAATGTATCTGTGGATTCATTGAATATGGCTCTTGTAAGAACAATGTATCTGTGGATTCATATTATGTGACTTTTGTAACTGCTTATATCCCTTACCATTTTGATTTCCAGGTTCATACTCATTGGAGCATTTGTCCTGATTTCCTTCCCTTTAATCCTTTAAGGCTTTTGTGTTCCAATGCTTGAGTAGCCTCACTTTTACTCACAATTGATCTATCAATGGAGAACTGTTTTCTTCTTTTCCGTTTGACTTCTATCTTCTGCTCAGAAGCAGGTACATATCATCAGATTTTATTTATTTAGTTTTATTTTCTTTCTTTTTTTGAGACAGTCTCCCATGTATCCCTGCCTGGCCCCAAATTTATTATGTACGTGAGAATGGCTTTCTCCTTATCCTCTTGCCTCTGTCCTCCAAATCCTAGGATTATAGGCATGCACTGTTTTGCCTGGTTTTATTCAGTGTTGGGGGTCAAAGGTTTCCTCAGTCTTTGATCTCTTCCTTTCTTGCTGCTCCCTCCCCTCTTTCCCAGGTCCCTGGCACTGACAGCCATCACCAGGGTAGAGCGCGTGGCCAGCAGTGTTAATTCATGTCTTCTTTGGTGTTTGGAACAGTTTGTAGATTGTGTCTTCAGTACTCCCAGCAGCTTGAATCTAGTTATTTCCACCTCCATGCAGTACACTCACTTGTTACATGCACAAGATTTGGGTTTCATGAAGGCCGGGTACCAATGTAGGCCCATGACTTAGCTAGTATATGACGCTGGACATGTGATTTTATTCCCAAGAAGTAGCAATAGTAATAAGCATCATGTATGGTAGCTGCAAGAGTTAAATTAAATGACACAGTGAACCCCCAGCATGGAACATAGAGTAAAAACAGAGCCAAATAGCTGATATTTTTCCTGCTTGAAATCTGATAACTTTTGATTTGAGGTTTGTGGAGGCGCAGAATTGACTATGTAATTGACTCAAAACACTTCTGTTTAACACTCTGAGTTTTTTTTTTTTTTATAATCTTTCCTGGCACTACCACCTCCACTTAGATTTTATGGAGCTGAATTTGTTGGACCAAGTTTTATGGAGGAGATTCGATAGAAATTCATTCTAAGTATACTGTCTTTATGCTTTCCTGTTATTTCTTTTGTAAGGTGACTTAGAGTCTGAATTTTTAGTCACCACCCTCTAGAGGAAGCTTCAAATGCTTGTAGGGTAATTCAAGGCTCTCTGACTCTTTGGTGTTCTGGAATGATTATGTTGAGATAAGGAATGCATGTAGATGTTGTCCAATGAGTTGTGCCAAACTGGGCTTGGTCAGTTTTTCTTTCTGTTACTTGTGGATAGTATGACAATTCAGCCACTAGATGTTTATTACTTCTAGCCTAAAAAAAAAAAGCTTTAAGACTGGGGAGCATAAGTTGGAGGCCAACCTCTGCTACACAGTACCTGTCTTACCAACAAAATAAAAATAGACTTTATGTGTATTTGTTTATGTGATTATCCTTCACATATTTTAGACAACATATTCAATCATTATTAAGTTATAGTGGAATCATTATGAAGTATCTAACAGTAACATAGGATATAACACTCCATGTACAGGGTCCCATATATTACAGATTGACTGGGAACTCACTATGTAACTGAAGATGATTTTGAACTTGTTTGTTTGGAGACAGATTCTCACTGTGTAGTCCTACCTGTCCTGAGACTCACTCTGTAGACCAGGCTGGCCTTGACTTTCAGTCTCCTGAGTACCGAGTTTAAAGGTGTATACTGCACCATCATGCCCAGTAAGATTTTTCATACATCTTGAGTTGAGTTCTGTTTACTAAAAAATGATGAGATTGCCAATTTACCACTTTACATATGTGTTATTATATCTCTTCTAAATGAAGACAGACGAATGGTATTTAACAGCCTGCTAGGATAGGCCTTGTGAGTGGTCTAACAGGCCACATGACTGCTGTGAGGGAAGTGTTTGTCCTGGCTATACTTTTTTTGAAGTGTTCCAAACTCATATTTAATGCCCAGACCCCAGTTTCTTTATATGGAGAAAAACAAAGTACCTCATTTATATTGTAGCCTGGCCAACTGTCCCAAGGACAGAGAACATTGTTTTGCTGGGTCCTTAAATGCCAGATCCAATCCTGCGTGATGAGTTCCTGACATTGGTGGTGGTGGTGTGTGAAGCTCATTTTTGGCTTGTTCCAAACACTGTAGCAGGACTACTTTGTTTCCTGTTTTGGGGTTAGTGAAGTAGAATGTGTAAGTGTGTACCTGGACCTGAAGGCTGCATGGTAGACCTCAAGAGCCCTGAGCTGAGCCTCACCTGGAGGGACAGATCCGTCCCTGACGCCCATGTCCACAGTTTACTGTACTGTATCTATTTTTTTTTAAATCTAGAGTTTATCAGGGATCTATTTATTCATTCATGCATTTGTTTATTTGTGTGTTTTATGCATATGGGTGTTTTGTATGCATGTATATCTGTCTGCACCCCAGAAGAAGGCATTGGATCCCATGGAACTCCAATTATAGACTGTTGTGAGCTGCCATGTGGGGCCAGGAATTGAACTCAGGACCTCTGGAAGAACAACCAGTGCTCTTAACCACTGAGCCATCTCTCCAGACCCCAGTATCTAATTTTTGCTGTGGATATTTTGTGACACCGGCAGAGGAGCACCGGCTTTGTGTGGGCCAACAATGTGCTCTGCTGCTGAGCTAGCCGCACCTCCAGCCTTCTCATTGTTTATGAAATCCTTTCTTTTTTATCACTTAAGAGGAGATGTAGGGGTCGTGGGACCTAGGCATGGCTGAGTAGTGAACACTTTGAACAGTGTTTTCCCCTGTGAGGATCCAGGCTCCACACATACAAGCTGTATGCATATTCTATGACTTGTTAGTGTGTAGAGCGAGGAATGGGCTGCTCTTTTGTGTGTGATGTGAATTTGCATGATATGGGATAGATAACGTTTAAGGGCCCAGATTTGAGTCATGTTGCCCTGGGTCTGAGGTTCTTATCTACTTGGTTCTTGGGTTATATTTATATCTTTCTAAGACTCCATTTAAAAAAATACGTTATGTGCTTTATAGAATTGTTTGTGAGAATGAAGTAGTGTAAAGGAGGAAAAATATTCAAAGAATACTGAGAATATACAAAACACCCAATAAACATTTCTATTAATGTCATTTTACCCAGAGGTCTGTTGAAACAGGAAACACACACACAGACACACTCCCTGACTTCTGTGAGTTAATGTGTTACTTTTGCAGGGAACTTGCCCTTCAGGGATTAGTCCTGTTATTAAGCAATAATCAATGGAATTACTTGTGTTTCTTGATCTTCTCTTGTATGTTAAATAGTCTTTGTATATTTGCTCACTTAATCTTCGGTATAAACCTTTATACTGTTTTGAATCCCTATGGATTCCTATCGAATCCTGAGGTTTTGAGTCTAGAGAAAGTGATGTGGTCCAAGTTACTGGTGTCAGTAGGATATATTTCTAGCTCTGTGTGGCCCCTGCATGTGTGCAACCAGGACTCTTGTGAGGCGATTAGTGTTTGGGGTGATATGGGGAGATCAGTGCTGCAGGGTCTTTGCTCACAGTTGGACTTGGAGTGCTTACTAAGGAGGTTGATCCATTCTTATTTAGGCTGTTTACAGAGTGGGGGGGAGCATTAGTTTGAGTAGAGATTCAGCCAGAGCAGTGACCTGAAGGCAGGAAAATAACAAGTATGCTGTGGGCCCCAAGGAGTGAGGGGACTGGGATAGCTTGCCTCCTTCCCCAGCCTGGCAGTGTTTCAGGAGTTCTCAGTAACTGCGGTCTTCAAATGATTTGATAAGTAAAGCCATTTTTGAGAGTATCTGGGAAGAACCCACTAAAAACTGTAACATTTTGGCCTCAGATTCTCACCTCTAGAAACCCTTTCTCTGGAAACACTCAAACTCGGCATGATATGTGTAGAGCTGTTCGCTCTATGTATTGCTTGTAAAGAATTGACTTATGTATTATGTTGGCTGAAGGCTTACAGTACCTCCCCTTTGTACCGTATTGTACAGCTAGTTAAAACAGCGAGTTTAATCTGTGTCATGACATGTAAACGGGTGATACAGTAAATGAAAAAGGCTCTATTGGGTGATTCCATTCTTGGAACAAATTTATAACCCATTTGGGTGGGTGGCCGGCAACAACATGGATCATTTACCCATGGCTGCCTCTGGATTGGGTGACATGTGTATGTTTGAGAATAACCGATTTACAACCGATGATATGATTATTAATATCCTTTGTGTCTTGTTTGGACAGGGACTTACATGGTTATTCTATCTTTTTCTGAGGATTAGGACTGGGGCAAGAGTAATGGGAAAAGACTGTTACACCTGTGACCTGCTCTTGTAGTTTATAGCAAGCATGAATTTTTTATAAGGCAGCTTGAGGATTATGACTTTACTGTATTAGATAGTGGCTATAGTGGCTCATTACTGACTTACTATTACATGGTCATCTCTGATGGAGAAATTACCTTTTCCTTACCATGAGATGAACATCTACTGTGTTCTACTTGAGTAAGTCATCTGTAAAATTACTGATGATTTTCATTGTCATACAGATCAGCATACTTTGCCACTCATCCAATTTTACAAAGACCTGGTGGGGGTTATTGCATTTCCTTCTTTCATTTAACGCCTATGTTGTTGGATTGAAATTCTCCCTGAGAAAAGCAACACACCCTTTGAAATACTGTGAAATTGTGATCTTCTCATCCCCAGGTTCCTTAAACATCAATTTAGACCCAACAGGAGTCTGAGTTATTAAATGAGCTCCACGCAAACTGTGGAGCTAGAGTACGTGGCAAAGTTGGCTGGAGTCCACTTTTCTTTGCTTCCTGGTAAAACCCCAGAGGAAATGAGCCTGGGAAGGAAATAGCTGCTATTCAAATAACAATAACAGCAACAACAAAAGGATGTCATAGGGCACTTTTGATGTGCTAGACTCTGCTCGCTGACATCACCTCCTTCACATCTTTCCTTCTGTACTGAAATTTCGTGCCATATTATCCTTCTTTGTGTGTGTGTATGTGTGTGTGTGTGTGTGTGCATGCATGTGTGTGGAAACTGAGTCTTGGAACACTAAGTACCTAACCACAATGCTTGGGCCTCAAGCCAGTCTCCTTAATTTGTAATTTAATTTTTGTTCTTGTTTGAAGCAGGGCTGTCTGATGTAGCTTGGGTTTAGCCTTGTGACTGTTCTGTAGCTGAGGATGACCTTAAACTTGGTCCTCCTACTTGTTGAGCACTGTGATTATAGGCGTGCAGCACTCTGCCCAGCTTTGACTTGGAATTTGAATACTAACTCTACTAGTAAGAGATCTTGTCAGCCTCATCCTTACTGACATTTTGACCTGGCCTGATTGTTTTCTTGTTGGAGCTTGTGGCTAGCACTGTAGCCACGTCCCTGACGTTTACCCATTGGATTCCAGTGACTCTGGCCCTTTCTCCTTACCTCTGGTTGGCACAAAGAATGTCTTTACAAAAGCCTCCAGGAAGGTGGAACAGTCCCTGGTTGAGAATGACTACACTGTACCAAATTAGGGGACTATCACTGGATCCAGGTAAAGTCAAGGGTTAGTAGGCAAAGGTAGGGATTCCTATGCTTAGTAGGCTATAAGCTGTCCAAGGTTAAATAATTTTTTCCTTTTTTGTCATTGTTCTTTGCAAAGAAACTTGTGTTTGTTTAAAACCTGGGGACCTGGAACAAAGAAGCTGTAATCTTACTGGTTAATGAACAATGGCTCTGGTCAGAATGTTGAGAAGGTGGAAACACCTTTGGATCTTGTCAGTCCTCTTTTCCTCTTTGTCTGGATCATTTTGGGATGCGCTTTAACCAGGAAGACTCATATTAGTCATCCCATATGGTTCTATTCAGCTTTTTAAAAATGACGCTTTTGGACTGTGGCTGTATAGCTAGCTCACTCAGTGATGCTTAACATTTATGGGACTTTGTGCTCAACAGACAACAACGTGGCTGCTTAGAAGCTGCTCAGTGGTTTGGGCTCCATGTGGGTGCTGGGCATGCCGTTCTCTTTAAAGGCTGTACACGCAGGTCTTACGGTTGACTAGTTTAATGATTCATTCTGGGAAACTGTGTGGTGCTCGAGTGTGTTTTCACGTCTGGACTTTTCTTTCTCATTTGTTCCCACCTCTGCTTTTCCCCAGTAAGCTGGTTCATCAGCTCTTAGTGTCATTTCATGTTTCAAGGAGTGGTAGGGCTTGGAAACTTCCAATACTGTCTCTCGATGTTTGTAAGAAGAATTTTAGAATGAGTGTTTGTTGAATGAAGTACACTGTGGGTTGTTCAAGTGGAGTGGGACATGGTGTACTGCCTCCCTCTCCCCATTCCAAATCCTAAGACAGCACTTGATTGCTTGTCCAAAACAAAACTCTTTATTGCCCATAATTCTTCTGAATGTAAAAGCTGTAACTTTCCGAAACCCACTTTGTTTACTATCCAATTAAAACAAAGGAAAATAGATCTGACTGGGACAGTTTGGATGCTGGAGGGAGGGTTAGAGAAAAAAATCGAGCATCTATTGGGTGCTTTCCTTATGAAAACGAGTTTAGTGTTTTTTTTCCCCTCTTCAAGTTTGTATTTTAACTAGGTCTGGAGAAATGACAATTAATTTAGCTTACACGTAGATTGCTGTTGCTATGTAGCTGTTTCACTGTTAGTTGCCTAGAGGAGAATACTTAGGATAGTATCCTTCACTTTCTGTTTGCCTCACGGGGACATAATGCAGTTGCCTAAATTGGCTCTCCAACATCCCCAACATTTGTTCGGAATGACTCACCTGCTGGAGGAGGAGCGGCAGCTCCAGCCCTTGCGTCTGGTTCCCAGCTAGGGATCACTGACCACACTGGTCCACTCCATCCTCAGGACCCCAAGCCACTGAAATGCCACCGGTCACCCTTGATTTTCACAGAGAAAGCTTTGGAACCCTTTCTTAAGGACAGCAAGAGCACTGGGTAGGATCACAGCAGAGATAAAATATTTCCCATCTATTGTTATCCCTGCCTGGAAAACTGAGGGCAAAGGTGCTTTATGACCAAGTTGGTGGTATGTGGTATGCAAAGAAAGTTGAAGATGAAATAAAGCAGGGTTTATACAACTTCCTCCACATCCCACAAGCAGGAAATTCCGCAAAGGAAGCTACATTTTACCAAAAATGAGTCCTTGGGGATTTTTAGGTAACTGCTTTACTAATGACATTGGAGTCCAGCCAAGCCAGGGAAAGTCAGTGTTGACTAGGAGGCTGCCAGGGGGCGGTCACCTAGGAAGTACAGTTCTGTTCAGCCTTTCTAATCACCTGTTTAATGCTACCCTGGTCAGAGGGTTTCAGCTTCTTTCAGTCTACCCCTTCCTTCTGTGCTCCAGGCTTTGCTGGTCATCAGAGAGTATCATGCTGAGTATCATGAAGAGTCTCATGCTTCTGGGAGCTCACGGTGTGTGTGTGTGCGTGCATGCATGTGTGTGTGTGTGATGGGCAAGGAGAGCCCTTGGTGAATGCTAAGATTCCTGTGGCTGGTTAGATCCCCTGCGATTCTCTGGGGTTTACAGCCTGGATGCACACCTTGTCTCACTGTTTACTCCTTTTGTCCTCCATTGTAAAGTGTGGCTAATAGCAGCACCTACTTCATACCCTTGCTTGGCTCTGTACCCATATCAAAAATAAGATTTTTTTTTTAAAAAACAAATTTCTGTCAGACAGTGGTGGCAACACACCTTTAATCACAGCACTTGGAGGCAGAGGCAGGTGAATCTCTGGAAGTTTGAAGCCTAGCTTGGTCTACAAAGCGATTTCCAGGACAGCCAGAGCTGTTGTTATATAGAGAAGCCCAGTCTCGAAAAGACCAAAAAACAACCAACCAACAACAACAAAAAAACAAACTCTCTCTCCTTTCTAACTGCCCAGTCTGGTGTCGTCAGCGCCCCCCCCCTCCCCCGCCGACTTCAAGAGTTAATGGATTCTCGAGGCCAGGCTGAGAAGCGGCACTATGTAAAGGCAGTTAATCTTTAAGGAACGCCTACTGTGTGCCAAGTGTCAGTCTTGGGGTTTAGCCCTTTCCATACCCTTGTTCTAGATGTGTGATTGTCCCCTGTGATGTAATTCAGGTACTCCTTGTTCTTAGGAGTCCTAATGACTCAGCCACTGCAGCAGTCAGGAGGCCGACTCACCAGCCGTGCGGCGTTGGGCTTTTGCTTAGCACCAGGCCACTACTTGCTTATTTCTTTAATAGGAAAGAGACACGATTTGTCTTGTAGGATTGGTATCGGTGCATACCTGCACTGCAGACCTGAGTCTAAGGGAAGAGAAGAGAACTTGTTTTCTAGAAATAGGAATGTCTGGGGTCTGAATCTTTAGGAAAGTCCATGGGCTCTGCCTGTTTCCGTCACCTTTTTTCTGCTCACTTGGTGTGTCCTGCTTACAAACCTAACACATCGACAGGGACGTAGCACAGTTCACAGCATTGTTGTGCATGTACAAAAAAGCCTTTTAGGTCCTGCCCCTACTTCTCTCACCAGCTCCAGGCCATGCTGTCCCATTGGTGCCTTTCCTGTGCTGTGCCACGGGGCCCTTGCATCCCATTCCTCTCTTACTGGATGTCGCTCCCCTCCATTCCTACTTAACTCTGACTGTTCTGTAGGTTTATTTCTGTTACCCCTTTTCTGTTTTGTGACGAGGGCTTGTGCGCTCCCTTGCACAGCTGTGCTTTGATACGCATCTGTGGTTATGCGAGTTGGGTCTGTTCCCACCAGAGCCCTGTACCATGCTGTGGTACGGTTAAAGATGTTACTAGTTTCCCTTCATTGTATCTATAACACTTGCCAGGTACAGGGCCCACATGTAGTGGGGTTCTTACATTAGTGGGGTGCCCACATTTCGAGACTTACTAAGGGAAGAGATGAAGACTTGAATGGGAGAGGCCACAGCCTGACTGCATGTAAAGTTCCTGGGATGCAGACTTAGTTACAGTAGGTCTGGATGCCCTAACATACTCTAGGCACTGTGCTCAGATTGGGAGCGTGTGTTAGAACCCAGTAAGATTTGGAGAACAACTGTATAGGTGGTCTGCCCTTCCCTCATTTTGCATCTCCCCTACCCCCAGGAAAGTGTAGCAAATAAAGTGAGCTGGCATTTCTATACTGTGGCTCTGTACACTGTGTTTCTTCCTGTCTGCAGTATCTTCTCATTAGCATCAAGCCTCTGCACAGTTCTGCCCCAGTGTCCTTGATGAAGTTTGAAATGCTTCCTCCTAAACACTAGAGTGTACTGAAGACAGCTGCTTAGGAGGTAGCCAGGGAGCTGATCTTGGTGCTTGCATCATTTTCTCTTTGTGTGCAGTTAAATTTGCTCCATCTTGCTGTCCTTCTCTGTGCTGCAGTGGGACTGTGTAGGCGACATACTGTGTCAAAAGGTTTAGTCTGCTGATTATCAGGCATCTGTTAAGTTTGGGGTGGATGTCCAGCTCTTCTGCTTCTTGATATTCTAATGGTCTTGTTCATTGGCAACTTGATTCTTGCCAACTAATAATACAGGAAAGAGGCAGTGTGTCACTGGGGAGTTGGGAGCACCATGGCGACCTGGAGCTTGCAGGAGATAATGAGATGAAGCTGCTGAAGTTATGTTGGGGCAGGACCAGAATGTACACTCTCTGGAGCACTGGGACTCTACATATGTGTATCTGCATCCTGCTGTGTATGTAGTGATGCTCAGTAGAATGTATAAGAAATATATGCTCTTTAAATCTAGGACCGTGGGGCTGGGGAGGGGTGGCTCAGTGAATAACAGAGCTTGGCCTGCAAGGATAATGACCTGAGTTTAAATTCCCAGGACTCATAGAAAAATCTGAGCATGGCTGTGCATGCCTGTAACCCCAGAATTGGAGACTAGAGACAGGCAGATTCTGAGAGCTCTCTGGCCAGACTGGCAAAAACAAACAAGCAAGCAAACATACAGAGAACAATGATAAAAACTCCAGTGAACTTCCAGTTTAGTAAGACACCCTGTCTCAGGGCAGTAAGATAGAGAGCAATAGAGAAAGAAGCGCAGTGCCCTTATCTGGTTACACAATTCCTTGCATGGGTGATGTGCTCATCTACTCGTGTGCACATAACACATTCACACAACAGCCTTAGTGCCTGTCTGTCTTTCTCTCTTTGCACCCCCTCCCATAGGATCACCAAGCCTTAACCGATTCTAAACAAAATTCAAGAACTCAACATTCTTATTCCTCAGTGATAGTCATGTGTCTCTGTTTAGATGCCCAAATGTGTGTTTTCTTTAAACAGCAGTGCTGTATGTGGTATCCTCAGATGCTCATGTTTGGGTACTAGAGGGTGACCAGAGCATAAACAAACAAACAAAAAACTTCACTTGGGGATTGTCAAAGGCTTGGCACTTGCTGAAAGTAAGTCACTCACTCTAGTTTGTTTTAGTCATATATACATATGTACATACATTTATAAATGCATATAGCTATATATAAACACGTACATATACATATATGTGTATGTATATATCACAAATGAAAATTTCTTTACTTGGCTTTATAGGGAAATTTTCAGACTTTAAAACTCCTTGACTGTATTTTGTGTTCAAAGGTAGGTATTTGTTTTTTCTCCTGTCTGCTGCTGGCGGTATCAGAATTTCAGCTACAAGTTACAAGTTACTTCTGATTTGCTGGTATTATTTGTATAGTAACAACATAAATGTTTCCTGTTTAGATTGCTGACTCTGGCCTGGTAGTTAGATGATCCTTAGGAATAATGGACAGTGCTAACTGAAGCTGTATAGATTCCTATTTACACTGCAGGGTGATGTCACTAGTGATGAAAGTCAATCTGTACAGGAAGAAGTGTATTGTTATTGCTATCCTCTCTCTCTCTCTCTCTCTCTTTCTGTGTTTCCCCCTCCCCTCTCTCTCTTGCCTGCCAATCCATCCCTCTCACCTTTGTCTCTTGAATTCCATGCTGTCTGAGAATGATCTTTTTTTAAAAAAATATGCATATGAGTATTTTGCCTGCATATTTGTCTGTGGTTGCATACATGCAGTATCCATGGAGGTCAGAAGAGGGCATGCGATTCCCTGGAACCAGAGTTACAGATGATTGTAAGCCATATGGATGCTGGGAACTGAACCTGGTTCCTCTGAAAGGAGCAAGCGGTGCTCTTAACTCTCCAGTCCCCAATCTTGAACTCTTAATCCTCCTGTTCCCAGCTCCTGAGTGCTGGGATCACAGGTGTGGGCCGCTACACCTGGTTCTGCCTGGTTTTGTGCAGTGCCAAGGGATCAAACCTACACCTTTGTGCATGCTAGGCAGGAACTTTACCAGCTGAATTACATCCTCAGCCCCTTTACACATCTGGAGGCGGCGTCTTTTTTACTATCTACAGTCCAGGGGCCAGTAGTAGAAACAGATTTCTAGAAGACTTGGAGAAACTGTGTAATTTCCTTCTGCCACAGTTCCAGGGGCCCTTTGTCTCTGACTGTGTCTCAGTCTTGCTCTGCGTACCTGGCAGGTGCCTGGCAGGTCTCTACCTCCTTTGTTCTTTGGTCCCCACTACCCTGTCTGAACTGATGCTATGTTCCTCTTTGTGCCCTTCCCTTTCTTTGTCTTTGTACTTTGGTTGCTAGTTTGTTTAAATCTCATTTTCTCCTCTTGCTCTCACAAACCACTGTCTTCATCCTGTCTTGTAAGACATAGGAAGGGACTGGAGGTTCAGGAGTGGGGCTAGTCCTGACACGGAGGTGCCAAAAGTTTTCACAGCGCAAGGGACACTCAGTGACTGTGAGTATTGATTACTAGACAGCTGGAGGTGGGGTTGTTACTTAGAAACACCTGGTAGGGATGGGGTCCTGATTAGTGAAATTGTAAATTGACTTTTTCCCCCATGACAAATGGCCTTATAGAAAGGAAGCAGGAAGGGTGATTTTGATTCACTGTTTCAGAGGGATTTCAGTCTGTCACAGAGAAAACATGGCAGAATTCATGATATTCTCTCTCTCTCTCTCTCTCTCTCTCTCTCTCTCTCTCTCTCTGTCTCTCTCTCTCTCTCTCTGTGTGTGTGTGTGTGTGTGTGTGTGTGTGTGTGTGTGTGTGTGAGCTCCTTCATAGGAGCTGAGAAATATGGGCCAGAATAAGTGTCTGTAACCTTTAAAGGCATGCCCTCAGGCAGGTCTTACTTCCTAAGAAATAGTTGTGGAAATAGTGCCACAAGCCAAGAAATTAACGTTCAGAATATGAGCCTATGGGAGACTGTGGTAGTTTGAATGTGATTGGCCCCCATAAGCTCATAGGGAGGGAGTGACACTACCAGGAGGTGTGGCTTTGTTGGAGGAAGTGTGCCACTGTCGGGGTGGCCTTTTAGGTCTCATATGTGCGCAAGCCATGTCGAGTGAGACAGTTCACTTCTGTTTGTCACTGGATCAGGATATGGAACTCTCAGCTCCTTCTCTAATACCATGTTGGCCTGCACACCGCCCTGCCCCACTGTGATGATAATGGACTAAACCTCTGTAAGTGAGCCAAATTAAATGTTTCCTTATAAGAGTTGCTGTGGTCATGGTGTCTCTTCACAGCGGTATGAACCCTAAGACAGAGACGTTTCAGATTTGTCATAGCTGCTGTACCCAGAATTGTGTCCTTAAAACAGGCGAAGAGCCTAGGTGATGTCTTTTTGGTTTAAGGAGGAAAAGATGCTGCTCATTCAGGTATGGCACACTTCACACTTTGCCTTCCCTTCCCCCTCTCACCTCCGAGCAGGCTGCTGGGGATACTGAAGCCTCCCTTGCAACACATCCAGAGAGCTGCAGCTCACATGAGCTCCAGATTAAATCTAGTGCTCCTCTGTACGCAGCTGCTGTCTGTGTTCCATTAAAAATGAAAAAGCTATTTAACATGGCAAATTCATAACTTCACGGGTTTCATCTTGATGAAATCCAAACATTGGAATGATAATTCAGGAGATGTTTAATACTCTTCTATATTATGTTTAAATTAAATGTCAATTGGATATAGGAAGAGCCATTCTCTATTAAGATGGCAATGGTATGTAATGTATGCTGGGGACTCTTCTAATTGTAACCAGAACCATTGTTTATAATTATGACTTCAAAGGCAAGTTCTTGGGCTTCTGTGGCTGAATTCATTCTTTTGGTCTTCATTGTGATTTTTGCCCATCCAGGTATTTGCTTTAAATCTGTTGTACTCAAAGGTGTCCGATTGAAACTCAGAATTTTTCCACTTAACGTTCTTCGTGGAGTTCTTTTGTTGGTGATTTATCTTCTGGACATATTTAATATTTACAAGTGTGCCTCCAGAGTATGTCCTGTCCTGTGTATACAGTGATCTTGATGATCCATGAGGGTGTGTGAGATGGCTATCCGTCTGTATTTTTCCTCTCCTCTGCTTTTCAACCTTACTTTAGTGCCTGGAATCAAACCCAGTGTCTCATGAACACCTGCCACAGTGTCTTAAGTTGTGGGTCATGAGTATCTGAGGTCATGCAACTCAGTATGAAGATGGTGCAAAATTTGGCAATAGTGAAAGATTTATGAATGCAGTGACTCAAAATTAATTTAAAGCCAGTGCACAGTGAAGCTGAGCTACTCTGGCAGCACTTGCCCTGTGTTTCACTGTGTTACTTCACTGCAGCCTTTGTTCTGAGTATATGTGTGTGTGGACACAAGACACAGTGCATGCCATATGTAATGCCAATACATGCATGCTGCATGAAACACCTCTCTTTTTATGTATGCATATGTATCACACCGAAACACATGCATGTATATTCACATATACTCTCCTAAACATGCATGCATATATGCAAGTGTGCGTGTGTATTCAGTTTTTTCCCTGTGCTACTAAGATTTGACTCTGGAGCCTTATGCATGATAGGTGAAGGCATACCACTGAGCTGCATCCTCAGCCCATACACATACATGCTTTTTGAATACATTATCTTACACATGATTCCAGCTAGCTTTGCCATATAGGAAAGAAGAAACATTGCTAGCTCAGTCAGCAAGGCTGCCCGTGATCTTCTGACCCTTCTGCTTTCACCTCCTGAGGATTGAGATATTTGGTGTGTACAACCATGCCCAGTTTATTCAGTGCTTGAGATGGAATCCAGGGCATGGGGAGAGATTGTTCTGGTGAGCTCATCTTCTCTTGTTACTGTTGCATTGGTGAGAACAAACAAGAGTGAGCTTTACTCCAAACGAGTTGCAGCATCTTTCCAGGTTGGAACTGGGAAATGTTTGGTTTTTAGATGTCTCGAAGCATTTACTGTACTTCTGGTTTCGAGTTACTGTCTTCATTCATGGCATCCTACTTATGGTGACTTTCTTTCCCCAGATTGGATAACTGTTGCTACATTTTCTGGTGGGGGGGACTAACCTCATCATTATGTACAGAAGCCAAGCCCAGGAAGAAGTGCCCCATGTTGTTTGTGAAGATGTGGGAAATGGCTGGTGGCCAAGGAGAGGTGGTAGAAGGCAGTAATATAGGTAGTTTGTGGCCACTTTCGTGACTCCCATCTTCAAGGGAAAACAGAATTAGCGACAGATGCCCGGTTTGTGCAGTTTTACAGGTATGGAAACCATACACTCTATCATGTCTCTCTTTCCCCCTTGTTTCTTTTGTTTTAAAATATTTTTATTCTTCAAGAATTGCATACGTAGTATTTTGATCACATTCATCCACCCCTGTGCTAAATTTGCTTTTTGTTCCTGTGATAAAACACAGACTAAAACCAACTTGGGAGGGAAAGGATTTACTTCAGCTTCAAGTTTATAGTCCACTATTGAGGAAACCAAGTCAGGAACTTGAAGTAGACGGCATGAGGGAATGGATGGTGCTTACTGGCTTGCTTCCTCTGTGCTCCTCAGTTGTTTTCTTATACAACTAAGAACTGCCTACATAGAGGTGGCACTGCCAGCATGAGTCATTAATCATTCATCAAGGAAATGGTTCACAGACACATTTATAGGTAAGTCTTAAAAAGACAGTTCCTCAATTGAGGTTCCCTCTTCCTAGATGCCTAGTTTGTGTCAAGTGGACAAAATGAAGCAATATGTTCTTTCCCGTGATATTTGGTGTTAAGGCTTAAACCCATAGCTCTTTACACTTCGAGTACATGCTATATAATGTGAACTACTGGTTATTTCTTTTGTATGTTCAGGGCATTCAAGATGCTTCTCTTAAACTTATGGATGAGTAATTTATGTGTGTTCATTGATTCCACCCTGTTTTAATTTTCCTGATAGTGCCAGTGATTGGATGTAATTTATGTGGCTGGGTAAATGGCCCTTCCCATGCTACTTGTTCCTGAGAATATCAAGGATCCAGCACTGAAGAGTAGCGAATCAAAAGCACTGTTTTTGCAAGATAGCCCACCTAGGACATGTAAATCTTAATCAGCATGAAGTTATTTCATGGATCTTTTGCTCTCCACACATCTTAATAGGCTCTAGTTCCTGCCCAACAGCCATGTCCTTAGGAGTCAGCTTGGAGCTTGTCTTCTGTATATTTCATTGAAAGGAAACAAAATGTCAAGTGATTAAAACGGTAGCTTAGAGAATTCTTTATTATGGAGACATTTCACATAGTGAGCTCTCTCCTTCTCCTCCAGACATATTTTTCCCCTTTTGTGTAAATTGCCCTTTGTTTCCAAAAAAGCTAATTAAAAAGGCTATATTTCCAATCTAAATTTTGAAGTTACTCTTTGTCCAAGCAGAACTATTGGGAGTCCCTTTACTGGCAAGAAATTTCTGTGCTGTGTGTTGATTTTGTTTATGAGACTCCCTGAATGAAATAGCCTCTTGCTATGTCAAAAGGCTGCAGAGCTTCTGAGCCCACTGAGGCCCAGGAGAACCTGTAGGAGTGGTTTATCAACCAGAACTTGCTGTGAGCACAGGGAGGTGAGGGAAGGCTTGGCCTTTGCTAGTTCTGCTATGGGCAGCTTCTCATTTCATGTATATGATAAGTTTCATATTTCATCTATTTTTCTTTTTCCCTCCCTCTCTCTTTCTCCCCATCTCCTTCCCTACCTCCCCTTCTCCCCCTCTCCCCTCCTTTCTTTTCCAACTGGGGTCTTACTGTGTAGCCCTGGCTGTCCCAGAGCTCACTCTGTAGACCACACTAGCCTCAAACTCCTGGAGAGCCACCTTCTTCTGCCTCCCAAATGCTGGGATTAAAAGCATGTGCTATTATGCCTGGGAACTTTAATCTGTTTTTTGAGGGCTTTAACAGATTGGCCTGTGGCTAGCAGCTATTTTGTCGGTATTGGCATAGATGTTCAAATTTTTCCTTTTTTCTTGAGGCTACTTACTTTTGATTAGACAAATGCTATAATGACACAGATAGGAACCCCAATAGGAAGGGCAGGTAGGTAATTATTAATTAATTATTAATAATAATCATTAATTATGCCTGGTTTCTATAATAGGCATTAATGGGGTCAAAGCATGTACTTATCATTTGGCTTTTCAGCTTCACATACTATTTAGCTTGTTTGAACCTCAGTTTTCCCCTCTAATAATAGAGATTATTACATTAGTAATGATTGTTTCCTTTAGCTACTATGAGGGTTAGGAGAGATCTTGTCTGCCAGACATATATGACAGTACTTGCTATATAATAATCAGAGTAGTTTTTGATGCTGCTTAACTTTTATGAATATTCAAGGATTATTTTGGACTTTTTCTTTTGAAATTTACCTGAGGTGGTTTTTTAACTCCCGTATCTGTCTTCCTCTGCCCTCACCAGAACAACCCTACTTGGTATTCAAGAGTGAGTGCTAGTGTATTTGTCTTTATAATCCCCAGCCTCCCAGATGGCGGTTTATGGGCCTCCTCACAGCACCCTGGACTCTGATGTTGTCCAAATACCTTCCTGTCTCCTCTCTCTCATAGCAGGCCCCTTAAGGAAAATCCTTTTGTCTTTCCATCCATTGTCTTCTGCATTAGGCAAGGTGCCTTTCTACTGTCTAGTACATGCTGTCTGTAACTCTGAGCTCCAGTTTCCTTTTGCTGCTCAGACCCCTGGGAGGAATCAATGAAATAAAGCACATGGCACATTGTAGGCAGGGCTTGGCATGCAGTGGATTCTCAGGAGGGTTGGTAGACTGAGGGAAGTAGTTGCCATCCTTGTGGAATAGTTGATGTGGAAGATGGAGCCTGTGGTGGGGAACATTGCCCTGGTGCTGGCAGGGAATGGCTTCTTTGAGTTGTCCCTTAAGCTGAATCTTGTCCCACCATAGGTAGCCCAACAACTTTCTTACTGAAATACCTAGACTGGGATACCTTTCATCTCGCTGGGTCCTTTGGTTTGCTTTTAGATTTTACTGCCTACAAGGCACGTCCTGTGGCAGTCTCCCTGGTAAATAATCAAGGTAGAACATCAAAAGAATGTACACTGGGATTATTTTCGCAGTGTTGGTTTTGTTTTAATAGTTTAATCATCATGTTAGATTTTATTTACTTATTTATTTTTATGTGTATACCTGCTTTTGTTGTATGTTTATCTGTATACCTCTGCGGAGGCCAAAAGGTATTGGATCCCCTGGGACTGGACTTACAGACAATTGTGAGTCGTCATGTAGGTGCTGGGAATTGAACTGAGGTCCTTTGGAAGGGCAGTCATTGCTCTTAACTGCTTGAGACAGGTTCTTACTCTTTAGGCCTGTCTGAACTGGAACTTGTTAGGTAGCCCAGGCTGGCCTCAAATTCATAGAAATCTGCCTTTCTCTGACTCCCCAATGCTGAGATCACCATGCCTCCCCACTTCTAAATTAACTTTTAGTAAGAAAATGTTGCTATATAGTTGGGAAAATTTTGATTAAAACTGAAGACTGGTTTCCTGAACTCAATAGGGCTCCTTAAAGGAATTGTATTTGCAAAACATGATGAAATTAGTTCTTGATTGCAAGATCAAGGGACTGTGGCATCCAAATAATAAAGAGTGAACTAGTAAGTAGTGCCAGGTACCGGAGTGACCTGAGCTTTCTCCCGCAGGGACAGGGGATCTTAGGTCATTAAAATATAGGTTAAAGTGGACTTGACTTAAAAGCAGAAGGTTTTGTCATATGTTCACCACAAGGCTTGGGGAAAGTGCAAAGTGTTTCTGTCTCTTTCCTTCTCTTTCCTACACAGACACGCAGATACTTTACACTTGCAGGGATGGAGTATGTACTGGGGGGAGGTCTTGTTACACATTAATCATGTGTACATATATAAAATTTTACTTGGTGTGTTTGGCATATAATCACACCAGTGCCATAGGTGGGGAACTGCCATGGGTTGTTTTCACATCTATTGCTCCTGTCTCCTCTCCGTCTTCTCCCTGCTTCCAGAATTACATTGTCTTTGAAAAGGTTTCTTTGATAGTCAGTTGTTGCCTTGAATGATAAAGGGTCAGAATAAAAATGTCTTTGTCAAGTGTATCATGGTCTTTATCCCCACTTAGACATGATTCTATTCTGTTAGGAATTAGTAACTGTGAGTATACTATGTAAGTGAGCTATGAAACGGCTTCCACCAAATGGTGTGTTGGTGGAACACACCAACACCAGCCCCATGAAGCTATGTTCCTCAAAAGTTTACAACCTCTTTTCAGGCTTTTTTCACTACATGAAAGGAATACTACGCTATAAAAATTGGTACCTGATGAGCCTGAAGCTTTCACACCAGAATTCTAGGAAAGCAAGGGTAAAAAAAAAATTGAATTGTTTCAGAGTATGATCTATAAATTCGAAAATAGTCATTATCTCTTGGCTGTGGTTAAATTAGGAAGGCCCAATTGGTGGTTTTAGTCTCTTAGGTCTCAATTTCTAAATGTACATTCCTTATTAAAAGAGCAAGTCAAGTTTTCGCTTGTTACTTTAGCAAATGTTTCTCGCCAGTCTGCTGGGGCAGTCATCTTGGCATGAAGCTCTATGTAACAAATCACCCTGCACTTGCTCAGACACATGAAGTATCTCCACACTCACAGATGTATAGATTAGCCTGGGAATGCTACACATCTTATTCTGGAGTCTGGCCTTGGAATTGGCATCACACAGTGTCAGTTCAGCATATACCTAGAGCATGCCAATGAAGTACAGTCCTCCCATGGAGCCTAGGATAGGAGGAGGGGAAGAATTTCTGCCAAAAAATAATAAAATCCACCACCACTACTGCCGTGTTGTGTGGGACCAAGTTTACGGTGTGACCAAGATGGATGAAATCTTTACTCTCATCGGAGTATCTGCCCCTGTATGGGTGTGATCATGGAGGAAAAAACGATCAGAACATGAAAGCAAATCGCCAAGCAAGATAATTTCAGGTAGCAGCCAGAATAAAACATGACTCAATGAAACTGTAATATGCACATTTTCTCATTTGTATTACTTTCTGTGTGACTGAGATGTGACTCTCGGTAGTGTGACATTACTCTAGGATGACAGCTCTTGGCCACTATGGGTCTTGGTCTACAGATAAGTTAGTGGAGGTTTTAGTGGTATGAATTTTGTATGGAGTCCTTCACAGTGCTGCTCAAGGTAACTGAGGAGATCTTCTGTCAGACCACAGCTATTGAGGAAGAGACTGTGCCCATACACACATTTTTAAATGCTCCCTGCGATAGAAATGGTTCTCCAGAAAGGCTCCATGGTCTGCAGGGGGTGGGGAAAATGTGTGTGTGAGTGTGTATGTGTGTGTATACAAATACATACATGCACAAACACACACATATACAGAATATATACCCGCCTCTACTAAGCAGATCGCGTCTCCCAGAGGACTAACTCCTTTTCAGCTGTGAGAAAATGGACAGGAGGTCACCTAAAAAGAAGTCTGTAGAAATGATGTAATTTGTTGCCTTGTTCAGCAATAGCAAGAGTGGCTTGTTAAGCTGAACATTTGATGGCTTACTCTGTTTGGGGGCCAGTACTGTTACAGCTGTTCTACACAAGCTGGAGGGTGCCATCCTTACCTTTCCTGGCAGAGAGCTCCTGGTGCTGCACAGGGAATGTGGGTGTTCACCACCTGGCCCTGCCAGATGGGAGGAAGGAGCAGGGCTAGCGGAACTAGAAGTCAAGCGTCATTTTGTGGGTTTCAGGCTCAGGCTGGAGGGGTGATTGGAAGCAGGGCATTTTTCTTCTTAGTTTTTCATTTATAGTTATCACTAAATATATTCCAATGATGGGAAATTACGGCTTTTTACTTGCCACTTGGCAGCTGTGCCTGCATCTCTTTTTTAGTTTTTGGTGTATATTTTAAATCCAGTTAGGCTTTAGTGGGGTAGAATTATGAGACTTTAAAAAAGATGAAGTGTCACACTGTTAATTTAAGGTTAGGTGCAGTATAAAAAGACAAGTTATAATTGTAGCTGGCCGTTATTGAGAGTTTCCTGTGTCCTGTGTCTTGGGTGAAGTGCTGGACATATGTGATGTCATGTGTTTTTGATATTTCTAGACACCTTAAGGGTAGTTACTTGGGTGTAATTATTCAGTGAGGAAACTGAAGGTTGGAGTTCAGTAGTTCCTTTTAGCTTATCTAGCTCATGAATGGTAGATTCTAGATTCTAGCCCACCTTTGTGTGCGGTGGGGCTGAGATTCTTAGAGTTCCAATTACTTTTTTGGAAAGGAGAAAATACCTTGTATAATTGGTGCACAGACTTTTGTCTGGAAGTGTCTCTTCCCTGAATGCCCAGAACACAGTCGTAGGTAGTCACTGAGCATTCTAAAAGGAGTGCTCTGGAAATGGATACCTGAACAATGACATGTAGCCACAGGAATTCTGGGTAGAGCTCTGTATGCTCAAGCAGAAGAGTGTGCGCAAGGTTGTTGAACTTGGGGACTCAAGGAATAGTCTTCCTGATTCTATTGAGTTACCCTCGTCCCTTCAGTAACTTGAGTAAGTTCTAAATTCACCGTTTGGGTCCTAGTGATGCACTTTGGATTTGACCCCATCTCAGAAAGTCCTTACTCAGCTGGTGAAATGATTTTGTGGGTGAAAGTGCTGGCCATGTAAGTTAGAGGACCTGAGTTCAACCCCCTGAAACTCAGTGGTCAAAGGAAAGAACCAGTTTCTCCAGGAAGATTCAAGAATATTGCCCTCTGTGTTACATGTGCTCTCTTAGACACACACACACACACACACACACACACACACACACACACACACACACACACACACACACACACTCTCTGATAATAAATGAAAAATCTTTTAAGGGACTGGTAAATTCCTATAGGGAAAATGGGCAAAAAGAATGTACATTTTGGCTCTTTAAACTGTACTGTCAAAAGAAGTTTATGGATTTCTTAAAGCTCCGGTGTGTCCAGATCTGCCGTTATTTCTTGGATCCTCTGAGTGCGGCCAGTGTGCATGGCTGCTGCACTGCTCATCATGGTGACGATTGGCTGCTGCACGGCACCACCAGGCAGCAGCTGCATCTCCAGGCTGCACTGCATTTGTTCTTATGTTGTTGCTATCTTAGCACCTCTCTGGAAATGTGTTTGTTGATGTCTGTCTACACCAGGGAGAAGCCAAGGCAGAGTGAGTCATCGGAGGCTCACAGTTGCTTCTGTGTTTGTTCAGGGCCCGCAGTCTTGTGTGAGTGAGGATGAGGGTGAACAATGTCCTTATTCCCCCTCAGCGTATATGTTGGTGGAAGAATGGCTAAGGACCCTGTGCCTTGGTGTTTAGCACTTGACCATCTAACTCTTGGCTTTCTTCTTAGACCTTAGTCAAGAGAAATGATAATTTTGTATCTTCTCGATACATGGGACTAATCTATGTGGAAATCACAGGGAAACTGAACAGATCCAGTTAGTGAAGTGGACTCAGTGATTGAAATTATTCATTCATTCTTATATGTGGGCAAGTTATTGTTGGCTCTTACCTGGATGTCTTCCATGAGCCCAGCATCTAGTGATTGTACTTACAGAACTTGTTACTTAACATTGTGAGCTTGTGATTGCTTTAAGGGAGTCTGTGACTTACATTTTTGCTTGCCTGTTGCTGTGTGCCATTCTAGCTGGGACCCCCAGGCATGAGTGTGAAGGGAGCTGGGGAGATGGCTCAGTGGAAAAAAGAAGTTGCTTTGTTGTATGAGGGCCTGAGTTTGACTTTCACACATCTTCATAGAAAGCTCCGCATGGCTCCGTGTGCCCGTAATTCCTGCCCTGGAGGTCAGAGGCAAGTGCATCTTCTCTGGCCCGTCAGCCCAACTGAAAAGGCTTCCGATTCGCTGAAAGATTCTTTCAAGGCAGTAGAAAGTGACAGAGGAAGACACCTAAAGTCCTCCTCTGGCCTCACATGCCTGTGCCTGTCCACATGTGCCCACACAGTCATGTGCATGCATCGGGGTGGGACTCTGAGTTGGGAGCACAAATTAGAGATTAAGAACATGAATCTTGTAATGGAGCAGGGATCATTTCAGGATGTTGGCTCTTAACTAACTGCCTTGCTGATTTACCTAATGCTCCCAGGCTGTGTGCATGTGCAAATGATAATTGAGCTTCAGAAGAGTCTTGCTTTATGGAGTTGGAAATCATATCTGGCATATCACAGTCAATCCCCCCACCCCAACTCATATACTATTGTGACAAAATTTCATGTAGTTCAAGTGGGTGTATTTTGAACATCTGTTTGGGAGTGCACGCTCTCTCTCTCTCCCTCTCATTTTTTGAGACAGGGTTTCTCTACATATCCCTGACTATCCTGGAACTCACTCTGTAGACTAGGTTGGCCCCAAACTCACAGAGATCCCCCTGCCACTGCGTCCCTGAGTGCTGGGATTAAAGGTGTGTGCTACCATCTCCCAGCTCTCGGTTCTCTTCCTCAACCATGTACCATGTGGATCCAGGGAATTAAGTCAGGTTATCAGGTCTGCCAGACATATACACATAAACACAAGTGTCTGAATTTGAGTTGTCTTGCTTGATCATTAAAAATACCCATGGAAGAAGAGCAGTATTAGCTTGCACGAGATCCTGGGTTTGATCTCAAACTCCCCCCAAAACAACAACAACAACAACAAAATATCCAGTGTTAACAGAGGTGCCTTCCTAGTAGTTCCAACATGTCATCCTTTGATTCAAACAGAACTAGAAAGGAAAGATTTTGTATGTCACTTAAAATCTTCTGTAAATTGGAAATTTGCCGTTTAAAGATGACTCAAGATTTTTTTGAGATGGAGTGGGGAACACCCCACCTTAGCCTGGCCTCGAATTCACAGTCTTTTTGCACCGGCCTCTCAAGTACTGGAATTACAGACATACATCACCATGTCTGAGTTCATAGTCAAGCTTTGGTGGTTAGCAGTGCATGTCTGGGGCCATGTCTGAAGCAAGGTGTCCAGTTCACTACGGGTAGACTCCAGGAACATCATGGCATGAGTCCATGCTAATCAGTCTCTCTGTGCTAGGGGCAAACTGGCTGAATTTAGCACCACAGGAACTGACATTTGAAGAATGAAAATTGAAATGTGCTGGAGATGAATCCTGACAGCAACGCTCCGTGGATTTAGCGCGCTTTGAGCTAGAGTAGAAGAGCTTCCCGCACCAATGTAAACACACACTTGTGTGATTGTTTGTGTGCTGGTCTTTCATCATTCATGTGCTTAACTCTGTTGAACTTTCCTTTTTCCTTTCCTTTCCTTTCTCCTTTCCTTTCTCCTTTCCTTTCCTTTCTCCTTTCCTTTCCTTTCCTTTCTCCTTTTCCTTTCCTTTCTCCTTTCCTTTCCTTTCTCCTTTCCTTTCCTTTCTCCTTTCCTTTCCTTTCTCCTTTCCTTTCCTTTCCTTTCCTTTCCTTTCCTTTCCTTTCCTTTCCTTTCCTTTCCTTTCCTTTCCTTTCCTTTCCTTTTCCTTTCCTTTTCCTTCCCTTCCCTTCCCTTCCCTTCCCTTCCCTTCCCTCCCCTCCCCTCCCCTCCCCTCCCCTCCCCTCTCCTTTTCTTTTCACCAGGGTTTCTCTGTGCAACAAAGAGCTCTGGCTGTCATGGAACTCACTTTGTAGACCAGGATGGTCTTAAATTCACAGAGATCAACCCTCCTCTGCCTCCAGAGTGCTGGGATTAAAAGTGTGTGCCACCACGGCCCAGCCAATTTTTCCATTTTTACTAGTGGTGGAATAATCACTAAGAACTGACCAGTATTTGTAGTACTGGTTAAGCCCTGGGGCCTGTCTTCTTTCTTCTGCTCTTTGCTGTAAGGACTCAGGTGCACTTTCTTTCTCTTTGCATGTGAGTTGCTCTGAGTCTTGCCAGTCTTTCTGTCCCTTCATTGTCAGTCTGTCCTTGACTTTGGTCCTTAAATGCTTTCATTTTTTTTTTCATTTCTGACCTCCTGAAATAGATTTTATTAATGCTTTTCCTTTGATCAAATTGCTTTACAAATTTTAATCTAGAAAAACCTGTTTAAGAAAAGACAGATAACTTTCCCCAATATTCTTTAAAATGAGCACGTGACTGTTAACATAAAAAAAGCAATTGTGCCTGGAAGCCCATGTGGTGCACATAAATATGCAGACATTCGACTCACACACACAAAAGAACAATGCATTTAAAAAAATGCACCTGGATATGGGGCCGGTAGCCCAATGGTAGAGTGCTTATCTACCATGCATAAGAACCTATATTTGCTCCCCTTAACTTTGAGAAATCTTTTAACCATTATAACAAAATCATTTCACTGACCACCCCTTGCACATATACTATTAATGCATGCTTACACTGCAGTCTGTGTGGCACATGTTTTCAAGGAAAGCTATGAATGTGGCCCAATACAAAGCTATAAATTTAATGAACATTATAAGGAATTTTTGTGTGTGTGATTTTTTTCTCTTTAATTCAACTGCGTTTCTCCAGTGTGAGCTTTGTTAATAGGATTATGTTGTAATGACAAAAGGCAGGATATACCTGGACATGTAGCATGCCATTGTATTCATGAGGGAAGATCAGGAAGAAAATGCTAATGTCCCGAGCATCACTAATGACAGAAATTCCCAAGAATGATATATAGATATAGGTCCTTTTTCTAAAAATGCTTAAGTAAGTCTAGTGTGCATCCATGAAGTCTAGAACATGTTGAAATGTCCGTACTGGTTTTAGTCTCTCTTTTAACCCTTGGCTTATATTATTTGCATGCTAATTCTTTTAGAGGGTTCATTTTCAGATCTAGGTTCTACTGCTATGCAGAGGTGAGGATAGGTCTCTGATAGTGTCTCACTGGGAGCACTTAAGTTTTCTAATTTTAGGTCACCAGCCATTGGAGTAACTTCAGCAGTCTGTGTGTGTAGGTTTATTTTTGCCCCTTACTAACATGAGGATTCCAGACAACTCTCTCTTTAGGAACCTGAGTTAACTCAGCTGTCAAGTGGGAGACTAACTGTTCTGTGTATCTCCCCAAGTTGAGTAAGGGTCAAGTGAGGAAATGAACATTTATTTTTCTTATATAATATGTATTGATTACATATTATAATAATTATGTATATACTATATGTATATAATATATATATAATATTATACTCCCTCTACTCCTTCCAGTTCCTCCCCACTTCCCTTCCCATCTGGATCCACCCCTTTGTCTTTTATTAGAAAGAAAATAGGCTTCTAAGGAATAATACAATCAATTTAATATAATATGTTATGATGTAATATGACAAAAACAAAAGCTAACATGTCAGAATAAGCCAAAACAAACAGAAAGAAAAGAGCTCAAAAGAAGGCACAGAATAGATTCAGAGACCCACTCATTGGTACACTCAGGAATCCCATTTAAACACTAAACTGGAAGCCATAATACCTACACAAAGGACCTGTAGTGTAAAAAGAGAAAAAAATGCATAAATAAGAATAAAAATAATATAAACTAAAAAAAGGACCCTGCTGTGGGAGCTCCTTCAGCCAATAGCCTTTAAGATACCATGCCCTAGTAGGCTGGTTTTATATTATATTTCTTTTTCTGTTACAAGATATTATATTTATATTATATTATAAAATAATCCCATACTAGTTCAGAATTATGTATAATAAAGGGTTATTTATTTACAGATAGACTCACAGATCACAATCCTAGATCACGGTCCTCTGCACAAATGAACAGGGAACACAAACCGAATCTAGCCAGAAGCAGAGCCAGGAGCACACGCTTTACAGCTGCATTTATAGTATAGGAGACCACGCCCAAGTGGGCGGGTATCTTAAAGGCCGTTGACTGAAGGAGCTCCCACTGCACCCACACAGCATTATGATACAAGGAATCTCTACATTGTGTTCATTTTCTATTGCCCATCTACTGCTGGCTGTGCATCCTACCCTTAAGAATAGTTTGTTTCTCCAGCGAGGCTCCCTTGGAGAAAACTAAATTTTCATTTGCAAGTTGGTATCATTTGGAGAGAGCTTCTGGGTTAGGGATGGGGACCTGTGTCCATTTATTTCAGCTCAAGGCCACATCTGCTGCAGACCTGTGCAGGCGGTGTGCATGTTGCCTCAGTCTGTCTGTCTGTTCATGTGTGTACCAATCATGGTGGCTTAGAGGCCTTGCTTCCCTGGTGTCCTCCATTTCCCTGGTTCTTACACTCTGCCTTCCACAGGAGTCTCCAAGCCCTGAAGGGTGGAATTTGGTGGAGACATCTCATTTAGACCTTAGTGTTTGTTCAGAGCTCTCTCACTCTGCATGATGTCTGTCTGTAGGTCTGTTCCTATCTGTTGCAGGGGGAAGCGTCTCTGTTGATGGCTGACAAGGCACAGATCTATGAGTATAGCAGAGTGCCATCAGGAGTCATTTTATTGCTACTTTTTTTCCCTTTTCTTTTTCTTTCCTCCTTCTCCCTCACCTCCCAACAATAGTATTTGGTTTTTCCCTAGGCTATCTAGAAGTGTTGGGTATGTGCTCTGCCTACTGTTGTAAAGGTATTGGGGGCATAGTAAATACTGTTCTAATAAGGTCTAGGGGAAGAAAAAAACTGTCAGGCCTTTAAGGAGAAAATATTTTACATTAGTGATGATAGTTTTAAATAGCGAATTCTTGCTAATTACAGAGCCTACTTTGTGTCCTCACTCTTGGACCGTGATTGTCCTCAATATGAGACAGCTGAGCTCATCTTAATACTTGAACAGCGGCTGCTAATTACAGCCAAGAGTAAACCTACGGGCAGTTCTGATTGCTGCATCTGTAAGCGTGACTCTTTACTGCATCTCATCGTGCAGATATTTGTTCTTACTGTTAGTTTGCTCTGCCTTTGTCCTCCTCTGTGGGCAGCATCCTGGAAGCTGCTGGCTTCTGCATCCTTGGTAGCAGTCTTACATTGCAGTATGGAGGGTGTTGAGTGGAAAGATGGAGGGCAGGATAAATGGCTGTCTTGCTGGGCTACCACTGAATTTGGGGGTGATTTTTGGATTCTACATTACTTAAGGGGCCAGTTGCTGACATTGTGCAAAAACAATTAAACCTCTGTTAATTTTCAACTCAAAGACAGTCAACCTCTTTGGCATCTAGGCTTTGTAGGTTAAGAAAAATAGAACACCATAGATATAACATGGATTTAGGTTAAGTACAGATTTGGTAATTTGCAGAGGTTATTGTTTCCAGTCAATCACTCACGTCGTTTTCTTTGATTGTAATATCACAAGCTTCCTTCTGAGATGCAATGAAAAGCTAGGTGCTTGTTCTTGGTGCTTCATTTTTTTTTTTTTAACTTTAAAAGTGGCCGGATAATGACTTCAATTGTATCTTCAGTGTGCTTTCAGATTTAAGTTTTCATTTTGTCCTTTTGGCACGAGGAGGTCATTAAAAAGGAATTATCCTTGCTTAATGACACTAGCAAACATTGATGACAAGAGAAAAAATGCTCAAGTGAAAAGTGTTTTTCATCTGTATTCTTGCCTCGTGAGTGACATCAGCAATTTCCTTAGCCTCTATGAACTAAACTTTGAGCAACTGTTGGTTCCATGCATGGATGTTTGAGGAATAAAAATCACATGAATGCCATTGTGATTTAGCACACCGTTTTTATTTGCTGAGATAAGGACAAGTCAATGATGGAAATAAGAAAGAACAGTTCATAGAACATCAGCTGCTTGGTCCTGAGTGAGAATTGGCACATCATTCATTAGTGCCACCCTTCTGTTCCTGGCCTTACCCTATGCTGCTTAAGTTTAAATAATTGCTGTTGAATACATTAAAATGGAATAAAATTACGACTGTAATTATTGGGTTACTCTGCTCACAGTTTAAGAACCCAGTGACCATATTCATTGTCTCAGTTAATAACTTCTTACACCATCCAAGAGACAAATTGGATAGTTAATTTTTAGTGGGCAGATGAACATCCTGGGCCTTTCTTCAGCTTTTGGAGGAGTTGGGGAAGCATGGGTGTTTAGAAGTTGCTGTTTGTGGGTGTTGTCCTTTGTAGTGGGGCTCCAACTATCAGTTTGCAGAGAGCAACCCATTTTCTTAGCAACAACTTGAATTGTTAGGGGATTTCCACAGGACCTCCTTGGTCCACAACTCAATTGAATGCAGCTTAGTCCCACCACTGGAAGCTTTGCCTGGCGACAAGAGATGGCCAGTAGGGCTCTGTATGCCCTATTCCCAGGAGTCCTCATTAGGATCACTTTCATAGATTCCAAGAGTTTACACTGTACTAGGTTTCCACACCACCCCCCAAATGCCCTCCAATTCCCCATCTCTCCCTGAACTCTCTGTCTCCACCCCACCCTGCCAATTCCCCTGGAATCCTGTCCCCACCCGCCCCCAGTCTGCCTGTAAAATCAATTCTATTTCCCCCTCCCAGGGAGATCCATAAGTCTCCCCTACACCTCTCTTCTTTACCTGACCTCTTTGGGTATATAGATTGTAGCTTGGTTATCATTTACTTAATGGCTAATATCCACTTACAAGTGAATATATACCTTATCTTTATGGATCTGTGTTACCTCATTCAGGATTTTTTTTCTAGTTCTATCTATTTGCCTGCAAATTTTATGATGTCATTTTTTTAAAACACTTGAATAATATGCCATTGTGTAAATGTACCACAGTTTCTTTATCCATTCTTCTGTTGAAGGACGTCTAGGTTGTTTCCAGTTTCTGGCTGTTAATGAATAGAGCACCAATGAACATGGTTGAGCAAATGTCTCTGTGGTAGGCTTAAGTGTTCTTTGGGTATACGTTCTTGAGGTAGATCAATTCCCAACTTTCTGAAGCCAAGCAGATGCCTACATGGAACCCTTACCCCTATGTTCTAGTCTCTTTGTTGTGGAAAGGTACTCTGTAGGCTACTAGAAAAGAAACGTGGACACCAACCAAGCCACAAAACCTTTGACCTACAATCTGTCCTGCCTGCAAAATATGTTAGGGCAATGATGGCACAGAACTTGTGTGAGTGGCTTACCAATGTCTGATTTAACCTAAGGCCATAAGATGGAACCCATACCTGAGACTGCTTGGGTAGCCAAGAACCAGAGACTAGCTAGCCCAGAGATCTAGGGTAAAACCAAACACTACTGTTCTTTAAAAAAAAAAAATCAGTAAAATGACTTCTGATAATATTCTTCTATACTCATAGATCCAGTTATCATCAGAGAAGATGTGAACAGATGGAGACCCACAGCCTTCAGATGTTATGTGGATAGAGTCTAAATTGGAGATCGCCATCAAATCCCTCCCCATCAGAGCTCAGGAAATACTATAGAAGAGGAGTAGAAAAATTCTAAAAGTCAGAGGGGTTGGAGGACACCAGGAAAACATGGCTTTCTGAATCAACATGAGCTCAAAGAGAGTGAAGTAGCAAGCATAGGGCCTCCATGGGTCTGCAAGAGGTTCTCTGTATATTACAGCTATCAGCTTACTATTTTTATGGGACTCCTGACTGACTCTTGTGGCTGCTCTTGGAACTCTTTTCCTCTAGTTGGGTTGCTGTGTCCAACTTTGATATGATAGTTTTTGCATTATCTTATTATATTTTATTTTTTCATGTTTGGTCATTATGTCTTAGAAGCCTGTTCTTTTTCAGTGAGAGACAGAAAGGGAGGGAAAGGCAGGTGGGGAGGAACTTGGAGGAGTCGAGGGAGGGGAAACTATAATCAGGATATAGTGTACGAGAAAAATTTTGTTTTCAATAAAAGGAAAAAAAAGATGTTGGGTTTTGGAGTACTGCTGACTTCGGGTTGCAGACACTGTTTCTTTGATTTTGTCTCACAGATGTTGGGTAAAAACACTTGATTTCTTTGAGCTTCAGTTTGTTCACCTTTAAAACCAGGATATTGTAGCTCCCTACTAGACGACTGTTATATGAGATTTCATATTAGATATGTGAAATGGCTAGTGATGTGTACCCAGAGGGTGGCATGTGTGTAATTTACATGTCATTTTGTGTGTGTGCGTGTGTGTGTGTGTGTGAGAGAGAGAGAGAGAATGAGAATGAATGTGGAGAACAGAGGTCATTCTCCAGGGTCTTTCTCAATTGATTTCTATATTTTATTATTATTATTATTATTTGTTTTTTTTCAAGACAAAATTTCTGTTTCCCTGGATGTCCTGATGTCCTGGACCTAGTTCTGTACACCAGGCTTTCCTGGAACTCAGAGATCCACCTGCCTCTGCCTTCTGAGTACTGGGATTAAAGGTGTACTCCACCATGCCTGGCTTCCACCTTATGTTTTGAGATCTGGAACTCTCTAGCTGGTTAGAAAACCTAAAGGATCCTCCTGTCTTCGTCTCCCCATTGGGATTCTAGGTACACTAGTTTTGTTTGTGTGTGTTTTGTTTTCTTTTCCGACTTTGGTTCTGGAGCATCAGACGCAAACATTTATTCTTCCTCAGCAGGCCATCTCACCAGCCTTGCATGTTACTGAGGATTGTGCCAGCTAAAAATCCTCTTAATGTTGCAGGACTGGAGATCTAAAACTATGTACCTAACTATTGATAAAAAGCAAGAAACTTTTTCCTTTCGTTTTTTCCTCCCTGTTCTTTCATCTTAGCTGGAGCTGGAGTCAGTCTGGAGATGCAGGTTTGCCCTCCCTCCCCGGGCTTAGTGCATCGGCCATCTGTCTATTTCCTCCTGGCTTCAGGATGAAGTCAGGGCTTAGGAGAAGAGCTTCCATCACAGGTGAGCTTAGGCCACATGCCCCTCTCTGTTGCTAGGTCTCCCACTTTAAGGTGTAGCCTAGAGGGAAAGGCCAAGTGTCTGTCTCCACCTTCCTGCCCCTGGCCAGGGAGCCATTTCATCCCATCTGCCTGGCAGAAGTGTAGAGGTAACTCTGGGGAATTCCTGAATAAATTTAAGGAGAAAAGAAATGGCAAAGCCAGCTATAAAAATGATGACATATTTAAATATTTACATCCAATAAATTAATGCTTCCAGTGTATTTATAATACGCCATGAGGAGTGACTGCCACAAAGGAGGTAATTAGGGATTTATAAAAATATTCATTGCAAGTGTCTGGCGGATGTGATATGGTAAATGGGCTCATGTGGAACATCAGAGATGTACGGCTGTTTCACTCGAGTCTGCTCATGACAGCGACTGTCATGTGGGCTCCGTTTGAGCCAGTGCCAGAAGCTGACGTTGAAGCCACTTGTAGTTGGCAGACCCAGACTCAAACTCCCAGGCACAGTGGTTCATTCCCGTGATACCAGCTCTCTTGCAGTGAGGTAGGAGGATTGCTGTGTGTTCGAGGCTAGCCTGGACTACATAGTGAGGTTTCGACTAGGCTTTGGCTACATTAGAGATCTCAGTTTTTTTTTTTGAAAATCTGTTTCTTAATGTTGATGAGCACAGATATTGTAATGAATGATGTTTCTTAGAGGAAACCTAATGTACATCAAACAAGTAAACTTGTCTGCTCTCTGACATAAATATTTGCTTCTCTTTATTGTGGACTTATTATTTCTTTCTCCCCTTGCTTTCTGCTCTAGTAGTTATAATTTATGGACCATTGCTTACTTATGCTGCCCTTTGAAGTTGTGAAAATTATGCAAAGTTCTTTTATCTCAAAAAATGTAGAGGACAGTGACGTTCTCTGGCCTCTCTGTGAAATCGCTTTCAAAGCCCTTGTAAGTGTTTGGGCTGTGGACCTTTCTGTCTTTTGAAATGGCTGTAGCGGCTTGAATTAAGAGACTCTGAACAATGTGACTTAATAGGCAGGTCCAAGTTTGGGTGCTTTCTGAGCCTACATCTTGTTTTCAGATAAATACCGGGTTTAAACATCTTAAATTCAAATTAAAGGCTTGGTGAGTAGTCTTTTAAACAAGGCATTTCTTTGTTCTTTTTTGTTCCTCATTCTCGCAGGCTCTTTCTCCTTTAGTCACCTAACATTCCTGCTGGAGGTGGTGAGATGTGAATTGGGAGCAGACGATCAACTGTAGAGATAGGACTGCCAGTTACCCAGCCCTTCAGGCCTCAGTTTTTTTTTCGTTTTGGGAAATGAGAGTAGTGCTATCATTTCATAAGTGGGGAGTTGCTAATCTGTAGAAAGTATGTAAAGTGGTGTGTGGCACCCAGAGAATGCACTCATTATGTTGCCATCATTATCACCACTCAGCAACTGTTACTCATTGGATGTTGGTGGAAGGCAGGAAGGAGATGGGACTCAGTAGTAGAGCACTTGCTTAGCATGCACAGGAAGAGGAAGTACAATGGCACGTGCATTTGAAGATGTCACGATGACCCATTATTTTGTTAAATGAATAAAAAAGATTTTAATATGTTGCCTGTGTTTGTGTGTGTGCATGTGTGTGTCTGTGGGAACATGCATGTGGAGGCAAGAGGGCAAACTTAGATAATTTTTTCTCAGAAACTGTTTACTTTTGTCCAGATTTATTTTGATTTTAATTTTGATGATGTGTATGTATGTCTGTGTGTGGGTGCGTGGTCTGTCCCGGGCATATAGGTGCTTGTGGAGGTCGTTGTGCGAGGGGAGGTCACTGGGATTCTTTCAGCTGAAGTTACAGGTGGTTGGGAACTTCCTGATGTGGGTGCTGGGGACCAAATTTGGGGTCTCTGCAAGAGCTGTTTTCACTCAGTCACTGAGCATCTTTCTTGTCTTTGGATTTTTGAACCAGTGTCTCCAGTAGGCTGTGCTGGCTGGCTAGTGAGCCCAGATACCTTCCGGTCTCCTCCTCAGTACCGAGATTACAAACACAAACCACTAGGCTACCTACCATACCTGACCTTTTTCTTTAAATGTGGGTTGTGGGGATCAACTTACTCTTTCAAGGCAAACATTTTATGGACTGAGCTGTCTTCCTAATCCTTAATTGGCTTTCTTAATGGTTGGAGTGCTAGTATTTACAATCCAGAGCTTAGAGAAAGAAGGGTATCTGTGTTAATGTATCCTCAAGCCTAGCCTTTATTTGACTAAAAAAATAAATTCTGATTTTCTTAGGATACTCATGCCGAAGGGGACAGTGGCAGTCAGTCTGTATTTCATATCACCACCCTCTTTTCAACAGACTTTTTGTATTTTTGATACAGGTCTCGCTGTGTGGCTCTGGCTGGTCTAGAACTGGTTGTGCAGACTGCACTAGCCTTCACCTCACAGAGATTCTACCTCAAATGCTGGGATTCAAAACATGTGCTAACATGTCTAGCTTTTAAACAGTTTTTAAATATTTTTTATCCACAAATAATACAGGATCCTAGTCTCAGATTAGTTTTGTGCCTGGAAAACAAGTTTCCCTTTTACCTTGCAGATGTCCAGCTTGAGATGTCCAGTTGAAGTCTTGTCCAAGGTTAAGGTTGGAGAGGGCGTGCTGCCTCTCAGTTCCCTTCAGCTAGCCTTTGCAAATGATGGCTACCCGTTTTTTTTTTTTTTTTCTCCCATGAATCACTGAGAAAGTATGACTTTCAGAAGACTGTTATTTTCTTGGTTTGTGAGGAATAAGATAGCCACAGTCTTTCCCTGAGCATGTAAGACGAAGGATATTCCTGGAGAAGTTCTAGGAACTTGCTACAGGTCATTTTTTCTCCTCCCTCCCTCCCTCCCTCCCTCCC